>SJYC01101077.1:0-16549 GCA_006408675.1 Madoqua kirkii
TGCTATACAGTGTTACATTTTAAAAAATGTTTTTGAGGTAATTCGCACAGAATAAATCCATAGGTCTTAAGTACTCAGTTCCTTAAGTTTTTGTATATGTTTATGTAACTTATACACAAAAAAAGGTATAGAATGTTTCCGTTACCTAGAAAGTTATATTGTGCCCCTTTCCTTAATTCCCATCTCACAGAGGCAAATATTGTCTTGATTTCTAATTTTGCTTGTTTTTTAACTTCGTATAGATAGAATAATACAGGAAGTTTTCCTTTCTAGCTTCTTTGCTTTTATTTTTTAGATTCATCCTTGTTGCAAGTATCAGTGATGTTCTGTTGTATGATGTTACTACACTGAGAAAAAAATCTCTCTGGTTGATAAATACTTCTGTTATTTCCAGGTTTGGGCTATAAAGAATGTGACTTTTTGTGAACATATGTTTTCATTTAATTTGTCTTGAAAATTCCCAATTTGGGATTGCTGGGTCGTAGGGTAGATGCCTATTTAACTTTTAAGGAAACTGACCTGTAGCTCTGAGAAGTGGTTGTACAATTTTATACTTCCCCCAGAAGCAATGTGTGAGAATTCTAGATGCTTCTATCCCAGCAAACAGTTGTATTGTTGGTCTTACATTTTAGCCATTCAAGTGGCTGTGAGAATGTAAATTTGTTTTCCTTTTGACTAAGGATGTTGAGCTCCTTTTAATGCTTACTGGCTGTTCCTATATCTTCTATAAAGGATTTGTTCAGGTCTTTTGTCCATTTTTGCAAAATTAGTTTTCTTTTTATTGTTTGTAGGAGTTCTTTATATATTTTGAACACAATTTCATCAGATATATCTGTTGTGAATTTCATTTTCTAGAATGTAGCTTTTATAAGCAGAAATTATAGTTAGGATAAAGTACAATATATCATTTTTTCTTTTTTATCTAGCTGTTTCTTGTGTATTTTATGAACTTTTTACCTACCACAAGGTTACAAAGACATTTTCCTATGTTTTCTTCTAGGCTCTCTGGTTCTAATTTTTCTAGTAAAGTTTATGATCTGTCTCAAATTAACTCTTCTGTTGGAATGAGGTGGGTATTGGGTTCTCTTATTTTCTATTTTTTGGTGTCATTTCCTAGCACATTGGTTAAAATAATTTTTTGTTTTTGCCAATATGATAAATATATATGGTACTTTATTGTTTTATCCTGATCAACTCTTCACTTTGAATATTCTCCCATTTCCATCTTCCTGAAACTTTGAGTCAGAGCTATTCAAAGGGCTAACTTTTTTATTTTAGTGAAAAACCTCATTTTCTTTTTGGGATATGTGAAATTACCTTAGCATGACTGATCTAGTAATGTCTATGTTAGTCAAGATTAGAAAATACTCAGAAGAAGTATTGGCAACTATCATTCTACTTTAAATTAGTTAGGATTTTGACTGACTTATGAAGTATTAAGATGGCCATTTTTCTATGATATTGCTCAGCTGGAAGAGGTTAAATTGTTGAACATGGGTTAACATATAGGAAAAGACTAATTATACCAAATACTTAGAATAGTATAATAACTGTTATATCTGTAAAGCATGAACTATGCTTCTTAGGGAAATGAAATAAATTTATTTTAAATATGCTTGGTATAAAAGAGAACAGAGAATACATTTCAAGGAAGCAGCTTAAGGAAACAGGTTAAGCCAAATTACCTTGGTGATTTTACCCTTAAGTTTCAGTGATCTACAGAAAATAGAAGTCATCTACCTGATGTCAAAATCTGAGTTCCTGAGAAAAAGATAAGTCTCAGCCCCACTAAGTTTTTCAGGGATTATCCTACACGTAGATGAGCTAGAGCTCTAAGGAGAGTAGAACATTCACATTCATCTTGGAGGGGTAATGTCTAAGAAAATTGACTATCTAAGCAGCTATAATAATTCCAAAAGAGAGCACATTTACATTTTCTAATAATACAATTCATGTATTAATAATTCTTTATGCCACATAAATCTTTTCTTCATACTTCCATGTATTTGGCTTCCACAAACTCTATTACAACTGAAAAATGAGCTCAAATCTTCCTTTTCGCTGCTATTTTTCCATCAGTTAACTTCTTCCCATGACCTCTAGTAGTGATGCTGTGTCATTTGGACTTAGAATCCTAAATAATTTTTACTCCATTCTATCATCTTTTTTTGACAAATGATAAGGCTTATTATTTAATTATCTAAAAATCTTCTCACACATATTCTGTTGTAGTTTGTATTTTATAACTCAGCACATCTTAATTTCTTATTTTCTATTTGGTGACTAAAAAAATAAAGTCAGACTCAATACAAAGGATAGTAATTGCCACAAGGAGAGCATTGTCATAATTTCCTTCAAGGAACTCCATCTTGCTAACTGTTTAAAAATTGATGAGGACATTTTTCTTAAGGGATCTAGTGTTCATTTCTTCCAGTACTTTTATGCTGCTAGAAAACTCTTTTATGTGTTGAGTAGAGTTCTAGTAATATTTGCGTAGCAGTTCTGTCAAAACACTTGTAAAGTACACTCACTCATCATGGAAATTTTGAAAGCCTCTGACCCTTCAAAAATATATGTTTTGCTTGGAAGCTACCCAAAAGAGCTTAAATTTTGGAACAGCTTTGGGAGCAATCCTCAGAGAAACCATTTTAGTTTTCTAATTAGAGAATCCAAGACAGTCTATAGGAACCAGTCTAGACAACATGACTTTATCTAAGACACCTTCTGAAAGGTGTCTTTATAGATTCTAATAACACCTTCTGAAAAGTTCTCTGCAACAGCAAAGTTTTATTTTCCAGTATTGCCCTGACAATGTATCAGCAGCTTAAAGAATTGAAAAGCCTTAAATGCAAGGCATTGAAGATCCAAATCCTCTGAGCTGATCCTTTCTGACAGAGGAGAGAGGCCAATAAGCTAACCCTAAATGGTATAATTAGAAGCAGTGCATAATTAAAAGCCATCTGCATGTCTTGTGTGCCCCTTTCTGTATGTGAAATAGGGCCAGCACTATGCGAGTACTTAAAAGCTCCTTTCAAAAAATTTAAAATCCTTATTGAGACATTATCCTGCAGTGCAGATAATGAGACAAACCAGTGTATTCATGATCAGCCCTAACATTTCTTACTCTTTTACAATATGTGTGAGTGATTTACAGCCAAATTAACATAATGTCATACCACCAACACTAGAAATGTTTATTGTAGATTTAAAAATATTCTATGGTTCATGAAAAGAAGTTAAGTCCTAGGAGCTAAGAAAATAATGCTGTTGTGTGTCTCCATCAAGATTTTAGTCTAAAGTTCATTCTGAATTCCAACGGAGGCTATGCTCTACTCCCACAAACAAATGCTAGTTAGTAAGCCTTCAGATTCAGTAGTTTTATTTTTTCTTCTTTAGAGATGAACTTGACTTCTAAGCAATATTTAATATGTTTTCTTTAGTAGGAATTAATTAGTAAGGGAGCCTATTCAATAGTTTTTATAAGAGGATTGAGTCATAACTAGGTGATGCTCCTTTAATCCCATTAAATGTTAAAAGATTAGTTCATCCTACTCAGATCATCAATACCATACAAGAACACAGTTCCTTGTGGTTCTGTGGTTTGGGACATTATACAAGGGAATCTGAATTATTATAGAGGGGAAATTGGTCCTGATGCCCTCATAAATGCCTTTGATCTCTGATTCGGGAAGATTCTTTGGAGAAGGGAATGGTAAACCACTCCAGTATTCTTGCCTGGAGAGTTTCATGGACAGAGGAGCCTGGCAGGCTACAGCTGTTGGGATCCTAAGGAGTCAAACATGACTAACACCTTCACAACTCTTAGATTCCATGAGTTTATGAGTTTTAGTTTTAAAATGCTATATTTAATAGTCTATGAAAGTATGTAGGATTATTATGTAAATTGATATAAGAATATTCAAAGATCAGAATTTTAAAAATGTTTATATTTTAAAAATTGTTTTAAAAGATTTTGCTTCCTGCATATCATACCCCTAGAACTTACATCACTATAGTCTGTTTTCCTCATGACACAAAATTCTTGCTTGTGAGATTTCAAGTCTAATTTCTTCTCAGTTTAATACTTCTTTCCAAATGTAACTGGTACATTCAGGTTGGAATACAGTGATTGATATTCTGAATATGCAGCAGTTCTGAATTCCCATGGGTTTATGTATTAGCAGGCCTTCTATCCAATCTGTCCTTAGAGACTCTCTTATCGATATGCTTTTTAATCCCCAGGGACTTAGTGGGGCCTAACAGGTCATTTTTTTAAAATTAATTTTTATTGGAGTATAGTTGATTTACAATATTATGTTAGTTTCTGCTGTACAGCAAAGTTAATCATTTATACATATACATATATCCACTCTTTTTTAGATTATATTCCCATATAGGTCCCATTATGACCCTATTTAGATTCTGTTCCCATGTAGGTCCCATTGTGACCCCATGGACTATACAGTCCTTGGAATTCCCCAGGCCAGAATTCTGGAGTGGGTAGCCTTTCCCTTCTCCAGAGGATCTTCCCAACCCAGGGATTGAACCCAGGTCTTCTGCATTGCAGGTAGATTCTTTACCAGCTGAGCTAAAAGGGAAGCCCATACATATATATATATATCTACTCTTTTTAGATTCTGTTCCCATATAGGTCATTACAGAGTGCTGAGTAGCGTTCCCTGTACTATACAATCAGTTCCTATTATTTATTTTGTATATAGTAGTGTGTATGGGCTTCTCTGGTAGTTCCTCTGATAAATAATCTGTCTGCAATACAGGAGATCCTCATTCAATTCCTGGGTTGGGAAGCTCCCCTGGAGAAGGGATAGGCTACCCACTTCAGTGTTCTTGAGCTTCCCTGGTAGCTCAGACGGTGAAGAATCTGCCTGCAGTGAGGGAGACCTGGGCTGGGAAGATCCTCTGCAGGAGGGCATGGCAACCCACTCCAGTATACTTGCCTGGAGAATCCCCATGGACAGAGGAGCCTGGCCAGCTAGTCCATGGGATCCCAAAGAGTTGGACATGACTGAGCGACGAAGCGCAGCACGCACAGTAGTTTGTGTATGTCAGTCCCAATCTACCAGTCTATCTCTCTGCCCCTTTCCTTCTTGAAAACCATAAATTTGTTTTCTACATCTGTGACTCTGTTTCTTTCTTGTAAATAGGTTGATTTTACCTTATTTTTGGATTCTACATATAAGTAATATCATCATATTTTTCATCGTCTGACTTACTTTGCTAGATACGACAATCTCTAGGTCCATGTCAATGCAAATGGCATTATTGCTGAATAATAGTCCATTGTGTATATATGCCACATCTATATCTATTTTTCCATCAATGGACATTTAGTTTCCTTCCTTTTCTGGGCTATTGTAAATAGTGTTTCAGTGAACATTGGAGTTTATGTTTCTCTGTGAATTATGATATTCTCCATATGTATGCCCAAGAGTGGAATTGCTGGATCATAAGGTAACTCTAGTTCTGTTTTTTAGAGGAAACTCTATACCGTTCTCCATTGTGGCTGTACCAGTTTACATTCCCGCCAATGGTGTAGGAGGGTTCCCTTTTCTCCACACTCTGAACATTTACTGTTAGAGATTTTTTTGATGATGGCTGTTCTGACTGGTGTGAGGTGATACCTCATTGTAGTTTTGATTTGTATTTCTCTGATAATTAGTGATGTTGAACATCTTTTCATGTGTTTGTTGGCTATCTGTGGGTTGTTTTTGGAGAAATGTGTGTTTTGGTCTTCTGCCCATTTTTTTTCTTGGGTTTTTTGTTTCTTTGATATTGAGTTGCATGAGCTGTTTGTATATTTTGGTTCTGTTTTAATCATTCACGAAGGCATCCAGAACTCAGTCTCTGATTCTTTTGAGGTCAGAGGACTTGGTAATCTCAGAATGTCATCCCTTGTCTGTATGATTCTTATTGTTACCACAAAACCCCCAAACTTCACAGAACCATCTGATTCTGTACGGTTTTATATAGTGAAGAAATTCCATATTCAGAATGGGCCGAGCTTCTTTGGCGTTCAGATTCTTTATCCAGATGCTTTTAGCTCAGACATAAGTAGATATCTTTCTATCTTCCAGTCTTTAGATTCTGTTTTCTGATTAGATTAATCTTTTCATGGGATGACAGAAAGGAAAATGCATTGTCTTCAGGGAAGCTCTCATCTCCTACCTTTGTAATATGAGTGTGGTCTGGCTGGACCTCACAAGATAATTTAGTACTAACCTGATGTGAATATCAGTATTGTATGATCATTTTCATGTCAACTTCTTTTTATTTTCTTTCAGAATTTTTTAAATTTAGGTACAGTGGATGTATACCAGAGATGGCTGGATGGCATCACTGACTCGATGGACACGAGCCTCAGTGAACTTCAGGAGTTAGTGATGGACAGGGAGGCCTGGCGTGATGCTATTCATTGGGTCGCAAAGAGTCGGACACGACTGAGTGACTGAACTGAATAGTGGATGTATAGTATTATATAATTTACAGGTGTACAATGTAGTAATTCCCAATTTTTAAAGGTTATACTCCATTTATAGTTACTACAAAACATTGGCTATATTCCTGTGTTGTACAGTATATCCTTATAGCTTATTTTATGCCTAATAGTTTATGCCTCTTAATCCCCTACGCCTGTCTCAATCCTCTCCCCTCCACTTCCCTCCCTTCTCCCCACTGGTAACCACTCATTTGTTCTCTATATCTGTGAATCTGCTTCTTCTTCTTCTTTCTCTTTTGTTACGTTACGTTTACTACTATGTTGTATTTTTTTAGATTCCACACATAAGTGATATAATACCATGTTTATCTTTCTCTGTGTGACTAATTTCAGGCTTTTCTGATAGCTCAGTTGGTAAAGAATCCACTTGTAGTGCAGGAGACCCCAGTTCCATTCCTAGGTTGTGAAGATCCCCTGGAGAAGGGATAGGCTACCCACACCAGTATTCCTGGGCTTCCCTTGTGGCTCAGCTGGTGAAGAATCCACCTACACTGCAGGAGACCTGGGTTTGATCTCTGGGTTGGGAAGATCCCCTGGAGAAGGGAAAGGTTTCATTAGTGTAATGCCCTCTAGGCTTCCCTGGTGGCTCAGAGGGTAAAGAATCCGAGTGCAACGCAGGAGATGAGTGTTTGATCCCTGGGTCAGGAAGATCCCCTAGAGAAGGGAATGGCAACCTATTCCAGTATTCTTGCCTGGAGAATTCCATGGACAGAGGAGCCTGGCAGACTATGGTCCATAGGGTCGCAGAGTTGGACATGACTGAAGCAACTATGCACACAGCACATGCCTTCAAAGTCCATCCATATTGCTGCAAATGGCATAATTCATGCTGAATAGTATTCCATGTATATATTTATACTGCTTCTATAAAAACCTGTATGCAGAAATTTGTATGCAGGTCAGGAAGCAACAGTTAGAACTGGACATGGAACAACAGACTGGTTCCAAATAGGAAAAGGAGTACGTCAAGGCTGCATATTGTCACCCTGCTAATTTAACTTCTATGCAGAGTACATCATGAGGAATGCTGGGCTGGAAGAAGCACAACCTGGAATCAAGATTGCTGGGAGAAATATCAATAACCTCAGATATGCAGATGACACCACCCTTATGGCAGAAAGTGAAGAGGAACTAAAAAGCCTCTTGATGAAAGTGAAAGAGGAGAGTGAAAAAGTTGGCTTAAAGCTCAATATTCAGAAAACGAAGATCATGGCATCTGGTCCCATCACTTCATGGGAAATAGATGGGGAAACAGTGGAAACAGTGTCAGACTTATTGTTTGAGCTCCAAAATCACTGTGGATGGTGATTGCAGCCATGAAATTAAAAGACGCTTACTCCTTGGAAGAAAAAGTATGACCAACCTAGATAGCATATTCAAAAGCAGAGACATTACTTTGCCGACTAAGGTCCATCTAGTCAAGGCTATGGTTTTTCCTGTTGTCATGTATGGATGTGAGAGTTGGACTGTGAAAAAAGCTGAGTGCTGAAGAACTGATGCTTTTGAACTGTGGTGTTGGAGAAGACTCTTGAGAGTCCCAGGGACTGCAAGGAAATCCAACCAGTCCATCCTAAAGGAGATCTGTCCTAAGTGTTCTTTGGAAGGAATGATGCTAAAGCTGAAACTCCAGTACTTTGGCCACCTCATGTGAAGAGTTGACTTATTGAAAAAGACTCTGATGCTGGGAGGGATTGTGGGCAGGAGGAGAAGGGGACAACAGAGGATCAGATGGCTGGATGGCATCACCGACTCGATAAATGTGAGTTTGAGTGAACTCTGGGAGTTGGTGATGGACAGGGAGGCCTGGCATGCTGCAGTTCATGGGGTCACAAAGAGTCGGACACGACTGAGCGACTGAACTGAACTGATACTGCTTCTTTATCCATTCATCTTTTGGTGGTCACTTAAGTCGCTTTCATATCTTTGTAGTTGTAAATAACACTGCTGTGAACGTTGGGGTCCATGTATCTTTCTAAATTTCATTGTCATCTTCTTAAGCCTGTACAGTCTAATCAAGGGACTTACTGAGTTTACTGAGTTGACATTTACATGGAATTTATGGGGAAGGAAATGCAAAAAAAAAAAAAAAGGGGCAAAAAAAATTTCTCTCTCTCCTAATTCAAGACTACACTTTTTAATTTTTAAAAATCTCAGTTCCCCCAATTTTTATGCCTCCATAATGACTCCCATTCCTAGCATAGTCTCTCCTATTTAACACTGATTAAATAAGTGGTTAAATGACACTCAGGAGAGAACAAAATAGGCTTCAAACTTATTCAGCAGCAGTTTTGTGGTTCTGTTTACCAGAATGATACATACTTGGTATCACATACATTTCACTAATTCCATAAATATTCATTTCATGTCTACAATATCTCATCACAATTATGGATTTTCTGGAGACTGTGAAGCGAAGAGTATGAGACAGCCCTGAATAAAATTGTTTACATTTGAAACCCTGGGAGCAAAGTGGGCATAATAATTAATCATAATAAAAAGATCAAGTTATAATAATATAAAGCAAATGGTTTTTTAAAGAAATTGTTCTCAAAGAAATATGATCATATTCCAAGGAAATATGAATGATATTCACAATTATTTCAAAAGCTATGAAATTAGTATGACAAAGAATTTGAACACTCTTGCTTATTCAAGTAAATTTGAAATGTAAATTTCTTAGAGAATTTCTGCTTTCTCCTTGACTGTGGAAATACATTGCTGCCATGCCTTATTTATTTATTTTTCCCAAAAGGTTGGATAAAAATAAGCCTTTTTATCAAAAGAACTAGAAATGTTTAGATTCAGTGGTTCAAAGTGATGAAGTAAGGTCTGTGGATTCACTATGGTATTTTACATAATTGGAAGCTATGGTTTCAAGGTTGCTGATAATCTCCTTGACTGTGGAAATACATGCTGCCATGCCTTATTTATTTATTTTTCCCAAAAGGTTGGATAAAAATAAGCCTTTTTATCAAAAGAACTAGAAATGTTTAGATTCAGTGGTTCAAAGTGATGAAGTAAGGTCTGTGGATTCACTATGGTATTTTACATAATTGGAAGCTATGGTTTCAAGGTTGCTGATATTGAAGTAAAACTTAATTGCTAATTTCATTCACATTTGTAACTATAGACACTGAAGGGTTAACTCTTATTTCAAAAGTGAATATTTGTTGCTTTTTAAAATCATATTTTGAAGTATGTAATACATTAGAGATTTTTCACTTAATATTGTCAACAAAAATGACTAGAAACTAATATATTTTTTAAGTCCTGTACTGCTTTATGTTGACATTTTCTGTGTGTTCTTTCATTTAAATTTACAACTCGAGGGGGAAGGTGCTCTGTATTCATCTACCCATCCATCTATATACTCAACAAAAATTTATATAATCTTTACTATGCACTTACCATGGCAATAATAACAAAAAGTGTGCCTTGTGGGTCAAGGGAGAAGTATGTGCACATGATTTGAGTAACTGGAGGGAGAGGGCTGGTTTTGGATTTAACACATCACTGATATTAAAATCTTTCCACGTCCCAGTCTCCTGGGGAACTGTTGTAGGAGGCAGCAGTGAAGACAACTATCAGGAATTTGGCTGAAATTTCCCAGGATTCCCAGGTTTAGTGTATGAAGAGCCAGCATCAGGGAAGAGATCTCTCTGCATGGGCTGATGGTATTCTTGACAATTTTAAATAGAATTTTTGCTATGGACAGAGAAAAGAGCACTTGCAGTGGAGGGAATGGTTAGGAGTATGAACTGAGGTTTGCAGAGTGGGATTTGAGATATACTAATTTGGATATTAAAAGAGTGACTTTGCTGTGTATCCCAAAGTAATACAGGTCGGATGAATGGGTTATGTAAATATGAAGGAAGTGAAGCTTAGAAAGTCAAATAGATAACAAAGACCCTGAGATTCAAGCCTAGGTTTGTACAACTTCCTTGGGCAACTTTTAAAACCACTTGAAGACTTACTTGAAATACTTTCCTTGAAATTTGTCTTTTCAATATATTGAAAAGACATTTGTATGAAATGTAAAAAATTTGCATGAAGTGGAACACTTTCTATAATAGCAAAATGCTTCAGTAAATAGAAAGTCGTTCCAAGTTGTATTCTGACTCTCTGTCCTTTGTTCAAATGTACTGTTCACATATTCAGAGACAGTGTCTCTATGACTTAATTATGATGAGTATAATAATTGAAAGTAGGTGGCTATTTTATGCCAGAAAAGATAATTAAATGGAGAATTGCACTATTAGCTGGCCTTTTAGTACCATGCATTATCCCTATGAAAGGTGATATTGTGATTCCACTGTACATTGCTCAGACAAAAAAATATTTACAGAGTCAACACTTCAGATCAGAGGGCATTAAGAAGTACATTAGACACAGAAGGCATCTGGAGATATAATTAAAATACTTTGGAAATTTTATAAGCATAAATATAGGGCATTGACTTCCTTTTTGACCATTGGTTTTATTGTCAGTAGGACTGGCAATTCTTCTTACATCTATAGTTTCAGTAGAAATAAATTAATCATCAGAATGGATATAATAGGGGCATAGACAGCTTAGTTGTAAATCTTACCATTTTTTTCCCCCTGGAAATCATAGGAGAATATAAATTTTTTTCTCTAGAAAACAGAGAATTCACAAACTCTTGGTTACCTTTAACTGTACCCAGGCAAATGAAATCAGCATCAGCTTTATGGAAATGATGGGGCTTTGGGTGCTGAAGATAGGATGAAGAATTTGGGAACATAGAAAGGATTAGCAGTGGTGGATATTAGATATCAGAATCAAACATTTATTCCTGGAATAAGCAGACCCATGTCTGAATAGGAAGTGCTGTGAACTGGACAGAACAGGGTGTAATTACAAATACAGGTGGGTAAAGAAGTTGCAGAAAGTTTCTGAGGAAGTCAAGAAGTCACTGACATGCCTTAGAAAACTCCATGTTCCAGAAAAGAGTGAACAGTTTGGAAATCAAGAGGTATATCCCCTTGGTATCAGTGATAAGCAAAGGATCCAAGGGAAATTAGAGTTGGGGGTAGAAGCTCTTCTGAACCAAACTATGTGTTAAGTGGCACAGATGCTGTGGATTATATTTTAAATAGTCTACTATTTTAGCAATACCAGAAAAACTTTTGAACAAAGAAACCTAGAAAACTATTCACAGTGTCTCTTATTAATAACTGGTCTAGGAAAATTCAACTCATTCAGAGAAGGCAATGGCACCCTCTCCAGTACTCTTGCCTGGAAAATCCTATGGACAGAGGAGCCTGGTAGGCTGCAGTCCATGTGGTTGCTAAGAGTTGGACACGACTGAGTGACTTCACTTCCACCTTTCCCTTTCATGCACTGGAGAAGGAAATGGCAACCCACTCCAGTGTTCTTGCCTGGAGAATCCCAGGGACAGGGGAGCCTGGTAGGCTGCTGTCTCTGGGGTCGCAGAGAGTCGGACACGACTGAAGTGACTTAGCCGTAGCAGCAGCAAGCATACACATTAACAAAATGAATTAATGACAGTATCCAAACACAAAAACAATAAAAATATGCAAAAGAGCACCAAAATCCCCTATATAGAAAGAAATCTCATTGGAAAATATTGCATGAAGCAAATAAAAATTAAAATCATACATTTCAGTGTGAATTAAAACTTTAATGTAGCAATTACAACTCTCAAGTAATATCATATATATATATCAGAAATATAATAAGCCACAGAAAAGCTGAACAGTCAACAAGAAGTATCAGCTAGATTGTTGCAGGAGTTGAAGCATAAAGTGGTAGCTTTCAGAAAAGAGAAGAAAAAGAAAATAATTTAGAAGTGAAGACTAAATTTCAAAGCATAAAACAGAGAACAGATACATTAGGAAGGATAGTAAGGGACATAGAAGAAAAAAATGAAGAAAAATAAGCACACAATGATTAGAGAGAAAAAGCTATTTTTCTTCCCTGGGTTGGGAAGTTCTTCTGGAGAAGGGAATGGCAACCCACTCCAGTATTCTTGCCTGGAGAATTCCATAGACAGAGGAGCCTGGCAGACTACAGTCCAGGGGGTCACAAAGAGTCAGACACAACTGAGAGACTAACACTTTCACTTCCACTTTAGAATAAAGATAAAGGAAATACAATATATTTATAATTGAAGTTTCCAAAGTGTCAGGGTGAGGTAGGGGAAACCAAAAGTGGTATAATACAGCAACTATATAAAAATGTAATTTATAAAATCTCTTCTAAAAAAAGAAAATCTAAGTTACAACAGTTCAGTCCACTTCATTTGCTCAGTCATGTCTGCTCTTTGTGGCCCCAGGAATCACAGTACACCAGGCTTCCCTGTCCATCACCAACTCCTGGAGTTTACCAAAACTCAATGTCCATTGAGTCGGTGATGCTATCCAGCCATATCACCCTCTTTTCCTCTTGCCCCCAATCCCTCCCAGCATTAGGGTCTTTTCCAATAAGTCAACCCTTCGCATGAGGTGGCCAAAATATTGGAGTTTCAGCTTCAGCATCAGTCCTTCCAATGAACACCCAGGACTGATCTTCAGAATGGACTGGTTGGATCTCCTTGCAGTCCAAGGGACTCTCAAGAGTCTTCTCCAACATCACAGTTCAAAAGCATCAATTCTTTGGTGCTCAGCTTTCTTCACAGTCCAACTCTCACATCCATACATGACTACAGGAAAAACCATAGCCTTGACTAGATGGACCTTAGTCAGCAAAGCAATGTCTCTGCTATTGAATATGCTATCTAGGTTGGTCATAACTTTCCTTCCAAGAAGTACGCATCCTTTAATTTCATGACTTCAGTCACCATCTGCAGTGATTTCGGAGCCCAAAACTGTTTCCACTGTTTCCCCATCTATTTCCCATGAAGTGATGGGACTGGATGCCATAATCTTAGTTTTCTGAATGTTGAGCTTTAAACCAATTTTTTCACTCTTCTCTTCCACTTTCATTAAGAAGCTTTTTAGTTCCTCTTCACTTTCTGCCACAAGCGTGGTATAATCTGAATATCTGAGGTTATTGATATTTCTCCCAGCAATCTTGATTCCAGCTTGTGCTTCTTCCAGCCCAGTGTACTCATGATGTACTCTGCATAGAAGTTAAATAAGCAGGGTGACAATATACAGCCTCGATGTACTCCTTTTCCTATTGGAACCAGTCTGTTATTCCATGTCCAGTTCTAACAGTTGCTTCCTGACTTGCATACAGGTTTCTCAAGAGGCAGGTCAGGTGGTCTGGTGTTCCCATCTCTTTCAGAATTTTCCACAGTTTATTGTGATCCACACAGTCAAAGGCTTTGGCATAGTCAATAAAGCAGAAATAGATGTTTTTTAGGAACTTTCTTGCTTTTTTTAATTGAAAAGCATTTTAGTAAGTTTTGGTTGCTATAACAAATTATCATAGACTAATTGGCTTAAAAAACATTTCTCTTGGTTCTGGAGGCTAGGAACCTCAAAATCAAGGTGCTAGCTGATCTGACATCTTCTTGGTTTGAAGGTGGCTTTCTTCTCATATATTCTCACATGGTGGAGAGCAGAGAGAACTTTTTTGGTTCCTTTTATAATACTAATCCCATAATTAGGTGGAGCTATTGTGATTTAATTACCTTCCAAAAGTCCTTCTTCCTAATACCATCACATTGAGGGTTAACCAATGAATTTGGGGTGGGGGTACAAACATTGATGGAGAAGTAAATGGCAGCTTATACCAGAGTTCTTCCCTGGGAAATCCCATGGACAGAAGAGCCTGGTGGGCCATAGTCCATAGGGTTGCAGAGTTGGGTACAATTGAGTGATAAGTGTACAAACACTGAGCTCATAGCAAAAGGATACATCACATTCCATGGAAAAATGACCCGGAATATAGCAAATTAGGCCATTTAAATATAAAGACAGTATGTATTGGACAAACAGATAAAAAGATTATGTCACCTGTAAGGGAGACAAAATCAGGCAGCTATCAGGCTTTTCCACTGCAATATTGAATTTCAGATGATAATAGAATGTTTATAACTTATTCAAGGAAAAATGTGTGTCAAGTATTTTGTATGTATCAAGTTGTCATCCAAGTATATAGTATTGAACATGCAAAAGCTATGGGTCTATTGTTCACATTCTTAGGAGAATATACTAGTGGACTAACTCCAATCTACTAAGAGATGGTAGAGGAAATTTCAGCAAAATAATTAGTGAGCGGTGAATACATTTGACTACAGTTTTAGGGCAAAATCAGTGGCATATTAATATTATGTGTTCTGAAAATGTAAAAATATAGCTACAAAAATGGTTCAATAAGAACTGAGGCTGTTGTCCGTTAAAAGCCTCTCCAGATGACTAGTCTTTGGCTTGTGACTGGGAACTTGGGTTTCAGGAGGGTTTCTACCTTTCGGACCATAAAATTGGTTTATTGTGCCTATACTGTTTGTGCAAGCATTATGGTTTCGCTAAACACCTGCTTTCCTTCTGGGAGTCTAGAATTTTGATGCATGCTAAACAGAGGGTGCCTCCGTGACTCACTCTCAGTAAAATTCTTGAGTATTGAGTCTCTAGTGAGCTTTCCTGGTAGACAGAATTTCACATGTGGCCTCATGACCTGTGGCTGGGAGAACTGAGCATGTCTTATGTGATATCCCTGGGAAAGGACTCTTTTAAAGTTGTGTCTGGTTTTCTCAAGACTGTGCCTCATGTGCTTTTGCTCTTTGCTAATCTTGTTTGCTGATCTTTCACTCTAATAGATCATAGCTTGAGTGCAACTCCGTGAGTTGTCCTGTGAGTCTCCTGTGTAATCACTGAAACTGGAGAGATATTAGGAATTCTCAGCCCTGACTAAGGGTAACCATTGGAACAAAACTGAAGCCTTCCAAAATATCAGAACTATAAAAAGAAAATGAATGAGACCACGTAGTGGGAGCATCTATCTGTTCCCCATCCAGCCTTCCTTCTATAATATGACAGAACTAAACCAAAAACTATGTTTTTTTTTGCAATAATTATGAATAGGCTTAATTCATCCATTGAAACAAAAAAGATCTTTAGATTGGACACTGAACAAAAGCCAGTTCTGTGCTGAATCTAAAAGATAGACTTAACACAAATTGAAATGTTAAAAATGAAATGGTAAACAAATTTATATAAATGAAACCCAAAAATAAAAATCAAGGATTGCAGTCCAAAATATTTAGTTCCAAAGTCATTAAAGTAGACAAGAAATCCTTCAATTTGTATTTAAAACAATTATATAGTGTTAAAGTCCGTAGTCTTCTTCAAGTTCTCCTAAGCCACTAGCGGTTCTTGAGTACCTGACATATACCTAACTTGAAGTGAGATGTACTGTAACCAGGTGATGCATGAACCATTTCAAAAATTTAGCATGACAAAAAGAATGTCAAATAGCTCAATGATTTTCATATTCTCAATCAAAATCCCTGTAAGCTATTTTATAGATGTCAACACACTGACTTTAAAGTTTATATGAAGAGACAACTGGCCCTGAAGAGCCAACACAATATTGAAAGAGAAGAACAAAAATGGAGAACTGGTGCTACCCAACATTAAGACTTTTTATAAAGCTCTAATAGTTAAGACAGTGTTGCATTGGTGAAGGGATGGACAAATAGATCAATGGAACAAAACAGCCCAGAAATACAACTCTATAAAAATAGTCAAATTATTTCTGCAAAGAAACAAAGGCAATACAATGGAACAAAGACAGCTTTTTCAATAAATGGGGCTGACAAAACTGAATGTCTTCATGCAAAACAGTGACTCTAGACATGGACTTTATACCTTTTCACAAAAATTAACTCAAAATTGATCATAGACTTACATGTAAAATGCAAAGCCATAAAACTTCTAGAGGATCAGTTCAGTTCAGTCACTCAGTCGTGTCCGACTCTTTGCGACCCCATAAATTGCAGCACGCCAGGCCTCCCTGTTCATAACCAACTCCCGGAGTTCACTCAAACTCATCTCCATTGAGGCCATGATGCCATCCAGGCATCTCATCCTCGGTCATCCCCTT
>SJYC01101079.1:38-39159 GCA_006408675.1 Madoqua kirkii
ATATATATCAACCTCTGTATCCTGATAATAGAGGATATATATTTTTCAAATATCTTTGAAACTGCCATAAAATTGACAATATATTAGGTCATGATTTGAAAATGAAGACAGACCATGGACAACTATCACAAGGCAGTAAAACTAGAAATTAATGTCAAAAGTGCAAAATGAAAAAGATTTTCCTCTTTGAAAAAGTAATTTAAAGCTATATTAAAGGACTCTTTAGGAAAAAGTAGAATTGAGCAAAAAGTGTGGAATTTATTGAAAATAGTGAAAATACTGCATATCAGAATCCTGAGCCAGGCTCAGAATAAAATTTATCTCCTTAAATACTTAGAGCAATAAATGAAACCATAAAATCATGACACAAAAGATAAAAAAGGAACAGAATAAACCAAAAGAAAGTCAAAGGAAAGAATTCACAAAGAAAAAGGCAGAATGGGAAGGAGTTAGAGAATATAACAACAAAAAAATCTAGTGATCTGAAAAAAAATTGATAAATGATGAGAATCTAATTAAGAGAAAAGGAAAAAAGTACATATATAAGAAATGGGAAAATGAAACAAAAAGAGGAAATTAAAAATATAAGAGGGTAGTTTGTGTAACTCTATAAAATTAAATTTTAAACCCTGAATAATTTTCTCAGAAAATATGACTTAAACATATGAGATATGCCAATTATGACAAAAGTACTCAGGAGAGAAAGAAAATCCCAGCAAACCAATAACCAAAGGAGAAAAAACAGAGAGATTCTGGCTTCTCCAGCCACTGCCCTTGAGCTCTGAAATCTGTCTTAAAATGTTCTCTGATGCTGGGCCTTTGCAAACTTCAGTTCACAGGTTCTTTTGCCCACTGCCTTCTGTAGATAGGGAGCACCGAGAAAGGTGAAAGTCAGGAGCTATAGAAAATGGACTTTCCTTTGGTTTGTTGCTGTTTCTGTTTGTCACACATGCTTCTGCTTCTAAGGACATCCCCAGAAACAGCTTCATCATGCCCCTGAGATCAGCGCCTCCATTCTGCTGGGCTCTTCCTCCAAGCTCCCACGGGCTAAGTTGCTTCAGTCATGTCCAGTTCTACGTGACCCCATGGACTGTAGCCCAGCAGTCTCCTCTGTCCATGGGATTCTCCAGGCAAGAATACTGGGGTGAATTGCCATGCCCTCCTCCAGGGCATCTTCGTGATGTAGGGACTGAACCCATGTTTCTTATGTCTCCTGCATTGACAGGGGGGTCTTTACCACTAGCACCACCTCAAAATCCCCAAGCTCCTATGTTCTTGTTCTAATTTTCTTCCCTTTTGTTGCTACACCCCTAAGAGTGGTACCAGCCTTTGTTTTGCTTTGCCTCAATATTCCTTTCTTACTCCTTCAGCTTTTCAATACTTATATAATCAATTTCCTACATTGAATTCCATCTGTTAAAATAGACAGTGTCCACCTGCCATCCCCATTTAACCTGTCTTGCTTCAGTTTCTTCACATGTCAAATAGAGATGATGATGATGATAATGATGATAATCATCCTTAGCTCATTAGGTTGTTGTGAAGATTAAATGATCTTGTTCTTAGAACAAGGTCTGGCAAAGAGTAAATTCTATGTTAAATTATTGCTGTTATCAAAAAGATTTACAAAGTCTTTGGCCTAGACAGATTTGTAGAAAACTTCTGTGAAAACTTTCAATTGCAGATACTTTTATTGCTATTTTATATATTCTAGAGCATACAGAAAGAAGAAAAACTTCCAGATCAATTCTTGTGATGTAAGTACAACATTGATAACAATTTTTACAGAAAAGGATGCTAAAACTATCTCACTTTACAAATAAAAATGAAAAGTACTAAAAAAAAGGACATTAGCAAAGAAAATTTGGTAGCACATTAAAGAATAATATAACATGACTTAGTCAGAAATGAAAAAAAAGACTTAATATTAGGAAATTTAGTGATATAATTTATCATAATAGTAGGTGTAGCTTAATGTTGGAGACCCTGGGGTTCAATCTGTGGTCCTATTTCCTTTCTATCTGCATTCACTCCCTTGGTGATCCCAAATGCTCTGGACTTCATAAGTTGCCCATGACCTGTTTTTGTACAACTCTCAAGTGAAGAATGACTTTTCATTTTAAAGAGTTATAAAAAGCCAAGCAACCAACCAACCAAACCCTCTAACTCCAAAGACAGAAATGGTGTCTCATAAAGCCTAAAGTCTTCACTATCTGATTTTTTAAAGAAAAGATTTGACTGCACAGCAGATAAGACAAACAGCTTTTGGAACAGGCCGACTTCTAAAGACTTTAAATTTTAGTACAGTACACATTCAGCAAAGTGCACATGCCCTAAGTGCACTACTCACTAAATATCATAAGCTGACCGTATCTGTGAAATTAGCACCCAGATCAAAAACAGAAGGTTTCTTGGTTCCCAGAAATCATCTTGTAATGGGAATGGCCTGGCTTCTGTTCTTGCAAATGTGTAGCCTCGTTTTCAATCTGATCTTAAGAATACAGTTTTAAATTTGTCTCCCATATTTTTACTTCTCCCACTGTTTTAAAATTTTCCTTCTCACAAGAAAGGAAAATATCTTAATTTTATTGTTAACGTGCCCTATTTTTTTTTAACAACTTGAAAACTTTAACAAAAGAGAATTCAAATCTACATTAAGCCAAACAATGTGAAGTTAACACAACAGCGTTGTGTACAGTGGCAGTGTATATTTTTTTCCTATAAACAGAACATAACGCTGAGAAATAACATAGTACTTCACTTTAAATAGAGAGAATGATGCTTTGTGTCTTCAAGGTAGCATATACACAATTTAATGCCAGAGTTGCTATGGAAACTATTGAATGATAGAAAAAATAGTTGCATAAAGTCTGTATAATTCATGGATTTCTGAGAATTTTCAAATCTAAGTTTATAACACAGAGAACTTATTCCCCAATGTGGCATTTACTTGTTTGGTAAACATCTTTTCTTTTTTTGGTCTCTATGTGGTGAAATACTTCTGCTATTGATTGAATTACTCTGAAAAACCTACTGGATTATCAAGATTCTGTTTTGAAGTCTTAAATTTGTGAAATATCCTTGTTTTTTAATAAAGAAAAGTATATATGTATGTATACACATTCTTCACTTATTTAAAGAATCAATCAAGTACTATAAATGATTTAAGTTACTATAAAAAGGCAATGTTCAGCCATTTAGAAAGTTAACAGGGATGAGTGATCTATGGGAAAACAAAATTAGTAATCTGGAAGTCAATACATTACAAAGACTAACTTTTTACTTCAAAGTGGTATTAATTAAGTTGAGTAAAGATGGTGGGAGTGTATGTCATCAGTTCAGGTCAGTTCAGTTCTCTCACTCAGTCATGTCCGAATCTTTGCGACCCCATGAATCACAGCATGCCAGGCCTCCCTGTCCATCACCAACTCCTGGAGCCTACCCAAACTCATGTCCAATGAGTCGGTGATGCCATTCAACCATCTCATCCTCTGTCGTCCCCTTCTCCTCCTGCCCTCAATCTTTCCCAGCATCAAGGTCTTTTTAAATGAGTCAGCTGTTCACATCAGGTGGCCAAGGTATTGGAGTTTCAGCTTCACCATCAGTCCTTCCAATGAACACCTAGGACTGATCACCTTTAGGATGTACTGGTTGGATCTCCTTGCAATCCAAGGGACTCTCGAGAGTCTTCTCCAGCACCACAGTTCAAAAGCATCAATTCTTTGGCACTCAGCTTTCCTTATAGTCCAACTCTCACTTTCATACATGACTACCGGCAAAACCATAGCCTTGACAAGATGCACCTTTGTTGAAAAAGTAATGTCTCTGCTTTTGAATATGCTGTCTAGGTTGGTCATAACTTTTCTTCCAAGAAGTAAGCGTCTTTTAATCTCATGGCTGCAATCACCATCTGCAGTGATTTTGGAGCCCCTCCAAATAAAATCAGCCACTGTTTCTACTGTTTCCCCATCTATTTGCCATGAAGTGACAGGACCAGATTCCATGATCTTAGTTTTCTGAATGTTGAGTTTTAAGCCAATTTTTTCACTCTCCCCTTTCACTTTCATCAAGAGGCTCTTTAGTCCTTCCTCACTTTGTGCATTAAGGGTGATGTCATCTGCATATTTGAGGTTATTGATATTTCTCCCAGCAATCTTGATTCCAGCTTGTGCTTCTTCCAGTCCAGCATTTCTCATGATATACTCTGCATATAAGTTAAATAAGCAAGGTGACAATATGCAGCCTTGATGTACTCCTTTCCCTATTTGGAACCAATCTGTTGTTCCATGCCACAGATATTTTACCCTTCTTTTTTTTTTTAAATAAAGTAACAGAAATGGATTACTTCAACAAGCAATTATTTAAGCCTTCTTTGTTGCAGCATTCTTACAGGTACTGGGGATACAGCAGAGAACTAGACCTTAAGGCTACAATCCATATTCCCAGGAGGCTTACATTCTAGCAGCGGTAGACAGATGCTAAACAAACAAAAGTATTAGTTAGTATTGAGTGCTACAATGACAATCAGTTAGAGGGGCTATTTATTTTACTAGTGGGTAGTTAAAGACATTCTCGTCAAGGGAGTTACCTTTGATCCAAAACCTAAATGGCAAGGAGGCAGGCCGGTGGAGATCTGGGGAGACAACACCCAAATAGAGAAAAAGTTGAGGCAGACATTAGGATATGGATGAGTTTGTTTCTCTCTCCAGAGAACTGCAAGCTACTTTTATTAATATTACCTGGTACCCACATCCAAGTGAAAATCAGAGACCACTATTTTGTTTGACATCGGAGTGACATTGAAAGGGAAGAAAAGTTTGCCTTTTTTGTTGATACATTCTCTGCAGTCTTGACCTTGATGCTTCGAACTGATCTCCTCCTGATATCAGAAACAGAATATTCAACAGCAGTGTCCTAGCTCATCATGCACTATTTTCCTTATATATATGTCATTTCCTTTTCCTTTCCTGCCTGCTTCTTGCTAGCTTGTCTCCCTTTCTTTCTACACCCCCTTTCTCCTTCCTTCCCTACCTGCCTTTCTTCCTTTATTCCACAAACATCTGTGAAATTCCCAGGGTGTATGTACATGACAAGGGCACAACAAAGAAGTTTCAGGGGAACAGATTCATCAGTTGGAGTTCACTGAGAGCAGGTGGTCCCCATCTAAGGAATTCAGATGCACAGCTTGCTTTAGCTTTGGCTGATTTTCTGAGGCAGAATTTAGAAGTTCCAGATTCCCAAATTTCAAAACACAATAACCTCTTCTGTTTGTTTCACTTATTATAGCAAATGTCTGTCAAATGTGAGATCAACATTTTTGGCGTGAGCATTTTGAGGTGGGAGTGTGGGGGAAAGTATTATGCCAACAGTCAGGGGGAAAGGAAACTTTGTTCTCTATGCATGAAAATAATGACTGATTCCTTTACGTAAGACTTGGCCTTTGGGATATTTTGAAAACTTAACTCATTGGGAGAGGGGGAAAAAAAACAGACATGCAAATGAAATCATAAAGTAGTGCAAAGTAGACTGTGTGCTAAGGGCTAACATCACAATAGAACTATTTTGTTGTAGCATGTAGCATATCCAGACATGAATGTATATTTTGGAGCATTTTATACCATTTTAATAAGTGCTTTAAGAAGAATTGTATACCTGTTTTACCCACACTGGATCTGAATATTTTGAATGCAATTGTTAATGGAGTCAACATCATCTGGATATTGTTATTACTATTATTATTGCTTTAATTAACACTGAGGAAATTCTTTCACTAGAAACTTTATATAAAATTATATAAGGGGTTGCTAATGAATTCCCAACTAGCAAATGAGAACTACGTACAGTTTTTTTTTTTTTAAACTAAACATGTAGGAACAAACCACATTGCATTTTAAATGCATTATAAGTAATAATTAGGTAGAACCTCCTGACTCTTCTCCCTAAGAGCTAGTGCTGCCCTTAGCTTTACATTGCCAAGGGAAAGACTCTGGGATTCTCCCCTTCTTTAGTCGCCATTGATCCACATCCCAGTTAGTCATGGAAAAGTCATCCATGCTTCATTGGGTGTGATTGATGAATAATGTTATGTGTCAGCTTGACTGGGCTAAAGGATTCCCAGATAGCTGGTAAAACATCATTTCTGATTGTTTCAGTAGGTTGTTTCCAGAAGAGATCAGCACTTGATTCAGAAGACAGGCCACCCACCAAATGTGGGTGGGCATCATCCAACCTGTTGGTGGCTTGAGTGGAATACAAAAGTGAGGAAAGGTGAGGTCTCTCTCTCTTTGAGCTGGAAAGTCCATATTTTCTTACCGTTAGACAACAGAGCTCTGATTCTTGGGCCTTGGGATTCCAGGACTTATGCCATTGGCTCCTCTGGTTCTTTTCTGAATTAGATGGAATTATACTACCAGACTCCGGGACTTCTCGTTTTCTGCTTCTGTAATTGTTAGGTGCTTAAATTCTGCTATGGTCTGAATGTTTCTGTTACCCTAAAATCTGTGAATTGAAATTCTAACCTCCAAGGTAATTGTACTAGTAATGGGGCCTTTGGAGTTGATCTTAGAGCATGAGGGCAGAGCCTCCCTGAATGGGATAGTTTCCATATAAAAGGGACTCCAAAGTGCTCTCTTACCCTCTTTCCACGGTGTGAGGATGCAGTGAGAAGTCTGCAAACTATGAAGAACATTCTCACAAGAATTTGACCATCTTGGTCTTGGACTTCCAACCTCCAAAGCTGAGAAATGAATTTCTGTTGCTTGTAAGTCATTCAGTCTGTGGTATTTTGTTATAGCAACCTGAACAAATTAAGATATCATCTAACCACAGTTGTTTTTTTTTTTAATTGCTTTTCTTCAATATTCTTTCAAAACATTGGCTGCTCAAGACTGCTTTTATGTGGCTCTGTGTTTTCAGCAGCATCTCTTTTCTTTCCTTCAGGTTCCTCTAGACTTTGGCAGTGGGTAGCAGGGACAGGAAGCTGTTAATCAATCCTGACTTTTTCTATGTGTGAAGTAACTTTTTGACTAGATCAAAAACAATAAACAGTTCCCCTTTTCTATGAATGTCTGTGAACCCTGTTGTTCTCCTTAAAGCTAATAACAAATACCCGTCTGGCTCAAGTTCTCAATTAGAGGCTCTGATTCCTGTCTACCAACCTGCCTACCTGCTCACCTCTAACATTCCACTCTCCATGCTCCAGATACACTGGACTTTTTTTTTTTTTTAAGTTTTTGGACCCACCATATTCTCTTCTGTCTCAGGACTGTCTTAGGTATTATTCCTTCTGTTTTATTGCTGTGATCAACTCTTTGCCCTGTCCCAACACCCTCTCTCTCCTTTTGTTAGATGATTCCTGCTTATTTCTCAGATCTCTGTTAAATGCCTTAGTGCAGAGGTGTTTGACAACATAGTCTACTCTGCACTTGCTTAAAGTACATTCTGTGTGCTAGTTGTTGGTTAGTCACTAAGTAGTGTCTGATTCTCTTACAGAGGGCATGGGCTGGTTACAGCCCACCAGACTCCTCCATCCATGGGATTTTACAGGCAAGAATACTGGAATGGGTTGCCATTTGCTTCTTCAGGGGATTTTTCCAACCCAAGGATCAAACCCGCATCTCTTGCATTGCAGGCAGATTCTTACCACTGAGCCACCAGGGAAGCCTCCACATTAGTTAGGGTGATGCTTACTAATTTAACTTCCTAATTTCAGTGATTTTAAACAGTTTATTTCTTATTCATTATGTTAACTTCCTAGGGCTGATGTAATAAAGTATCAAAAGCAGGATTGCTTAAAACAACAGAAAATTATTGTCTCACAGGCTTGGAGCCTAGAAATCTGGAATCAAGATGTCAGATATTCTTTCTGTTGACTCTCAGGGAGAATTCTTTCTTCGTCTTTTCTAACCTCTGGTATTTGCTAGTAATCCTTTGTATTCCTTGACTTGTAGATGCATCACTCCAATTACGTGGCTGTTTTCTGCCTGGGTGTCTTCACAGTGTCTGTTCTCTGTGTGTGTGTGTCTGTGACTATTTCTTCCGTTTTTAAGACACCATCATATTGAATTAGGGCTCACTCTGATGACCTCATTTAAAATTGTTTACTTCTCTAAAGACTCTGTTTCCAAATAAAGCCATATTCTAAGATATCGGGAGTTATGACTTCAGTATCATTCAACTCATAATGTTCACACAATACAGGTGGTTTTGGTCAATGAGCAGCTTTCATATGATGATGAGGAATTAGCCTCTTGTTATACCTCTACTGCCCGTCAGGCTTTGGCATCTTCTGTATGAAGGTGATGAAAGGAGGAAGAGAGTGGAGAAGGCACAATACTTCATTCTGATGTTGGTGCAGAGGTGGTGCACATCCCTTAATATCCCTTCCCACACACCATTGAAGGGGTGGGGGTGTGGGGGCTTTGTCCCAAGACTCTGCCTCGACGCAAGAAGACAATGGACAATGTAGTCTGCTGCACATGGCTTCTTAAGTCATCTGTGGTGAAGAACTGGTACTTCTATTAACAATCCATCACAGACTGATGTTTTATAAAGTATAATAAAATGTATTCTACTTAAAAGTAAATTAAAAACAATAGACCTGAAGGCTGAGAAGTTTAAGATCAAGGTGCTGGCAGGTTCGGCTTGGTGAGGGCCCTCTTCCTGTCCTGTAGACAGTCACTTTCTCACTGTAACCTCATCAGGCTGAAGAGAAAGTGAGCTGTGGTCTCTTCCTCTTCTTGTACAGACACTGATCTGAACTTGGGAGCCCACTCTCATAACCTCATGTAAACCTGATTACCTCCCAGTTCTCCACCTCTAAACACATCCCTTTGGGGATTAGGGCTTCAATATGAATTTTTGGAGAGGTCGTGATTATTTTTTGTATAGATGATTTTCTCTGTCTCACTTCGATAACTCCTAGTACTTACCTCACCCCTGCCTTCATCCATTATTATGCTATAATTATTTGGCATTTGTCTTTCCTGCTTATGTCCTGTACTCCAAGCTCTGTGGGGGCAGAGACCTTATCTGTCTTGTTTATAGTTGGGCTTTCAGCACTTATTTGGGTGCTTGGCATAATGCAGGAGATTAATAAAGACATCAAAATTCTGTTTCTGGTCTGCACCTGGAATAATCCCTAAAAATATGTTTACCTTAAATTTATGACATTAATTCACTTAAAAGAAGTTCTATTATTTTCTTCTGCCTCTTAAATGCTTTCATTATGCCTTATTTATCTAACACTCATGCTTAATCCATATATAGTGCAGGAAAGAACGATTTCCTTGAAATAGTGGGCCTAACGAAATAATTAGCAAAAGGGCATATTGGGTGGCTGGCCTGGGTTAGGGTAAGAAGAGTGTCAATAGTTGAAAGGACTCTGACTGCACATAGGGAGAATAATTTGTAAGCAAAATAAGAATATTTTGCTAAAGAAGTAAGTATAGAGAAAAGAAGGCCCAGCTAGTAACCATTGCCAATAAGAACACTTCTAGGAAGACAGAAAAAGAAAATTATAGATAATGGATGCTGGAGACATGTAGCCATGGAGAATGGAATGTTGCTGAGTTCTGTAAAGAATAAATTTAGTCAGTATTCTAAATACCAAATTCAGAAGTGGCCCTAATAGTCAAGCAAGAATCTAATAAAAGACTTAAGCAGGATTATATGCAATATTTTCCTCCAGCAGCTAGAAATATTATTGTTATTTAGGAAGGAACTTGAGTGGACTTTTCCCTAATTTTGTATCTGAGTCTTTCTCAAGTGTCTAGTTGCTAAAACATACAGAAAGACATGAATGCTCAGTGCCCATACATTAAATAAAAATAGCTAACATTTGTTGAGCTATTTTGTATGTAGCCAACTACCTACATTATACATTCTTCATTTAACCTTCACAACCGCTCTACTTGGTTGATTCTATTATTTTTCATTCCATAGGCAAGAGAATAGAATCTCTAAAAAATTAAGGGATTTTCCAGGATCCCAGAGCTTCTAAGTGGAGGGATATATATCCAGTTCTTAATAGCTTCTTATTTTAATACCAGGTTCAATCATTCAAAAGTCAGTCTTTTCCCCAAGGACAAATCACCATAGATATCTTTTAGTTTGTGGAAAAATGGTATCTTCTGTAAGCATAGTTTTTCTTATGGGGACTCTTCATTATGTTTATTAATAACATATGATGTTATTAATTTCTAGTGACAAAATTTGAATATGGTATCACACCAAATTTTCAGAGCTAATGTAGTTCAGAGTCAGATAAAGAATACATGGCATTTAGATGAACAATTCTAGGATTTCATAGGCAGCAATTCAAGGCTTTCATATATTATCCTCTGGAGAAGCTCTTGAGGTGTGATGGTGGTGGTGGTTTAGTTGCTAAGTCATGTCCAACTCTTGAGACCCCATGGACTGTAGCCCTTCTAGACTCCTCTGTCCATGAGATTTCCCAGGCCAGGATACTGCAGTGGGTTGCCATTTCCTTCTCCAGGGAATTCTGCCAACCCAAGGATCGAATCCAAGTCTCCTGCATTGCAAATAGATTCTTTACTACTGAGCCATGAATATTAAGCTCGTGATACACGGTAAACCAGGAAAACAATATGTTAAAAAAATGTTTCTTAAAGATGCCATTCTGATGGAACAAAAGTTATTGCTGTGAGAAAGGAGATGACGGCAACTTTCAGTGACTCAATTTCTTTCTGGTGGTTAAAATGTGTTTTAAACTCCTAAGCTTCTGTATTACTCGAGTTTCCTGCTTAGCAATCTCTAATTTAGTATGATGTGACCTCCCTTTCTTTTTCTTTAAAATTGACAATCAACTCAGATTGTAAGTTCCCTCCTTTCCTTTGCTCTGTATCTTATGGTTTGTGACATATGTGTGTCCCATTAGCATGGCAGGCATCCTGGGAAGGGAGCCTGGAAGGCACGTTGCTTGGCTTATTACCTGGGATACACTTGAGTATAGGTGAGTTCAGGGAATATTAGGTTTCTGATCAGTTGACTTTGAGTTAATCAAATGGGATTGTCCTGGATGGGAATGACCTAATCTTATGAAGACTGGAAGAAGAAGTGGTGGCCTGGAAGAAAGCAAACGTGACTATATTGTGACCTGAATATAAGACCTAAGGTAAGAACTGTGGGTGACTTTTGGACACTGAGCATGGTCCCTAGTTACCAGCTAGCAAGAAAATATGCAGTTTTTCAGTCCTATAACCACAAGGAATTGAATTCAAGAAATATGGAATGAGTAATGTGCTTGGAAGAGAACGATGCTCCAAATGAGTACTGCAGTACAGGCAGCGCATTGACTGTAACTTTGTGAGATGCTGAACAAAAGGTCCAGATAAGGTGTGTCTAGATTTTGGACCCAAGGGAACTATGAGATAATAAAGTTGTGTTGCTTTTAAGTCTCTAAGGCGATTAGTTAGTCATCTGTTAATAGAAAAACTACTAATACTGTTTTTTAGAATTCATTAGAATCTCCTTTCTCTTCCCTGCTTTTCTCTCATCTCCCTAGGCTCACTCAACTTATTCTTCAATTCTCTAAATATTTCTTCCTATTAATCAAGTCCAGGCTTATTAGCTTTATTATGTGTCCTACCCTTCTAACTCCCATTTTATTAGGAAAATCAGCTTAGATTTCCTTTTAGCAGAAGAGAATCTTTCCTTTCTAAAAGAATTGAGGAGGCAGTCTAGGGAGGCAATTTCAGGGAACTCTTACACCTGTACCCAATCAAGATTGCCGGGAGAAATAACAATAACCTCAGATATGCAGATGACACCACCCTTATGGCAGAAAGTGAAGAACTAAAGAGCCTCTTGATGAAAGTGAAAGAGGAGAGTGAAAAAGTTGGCTTAAAGCTCAACATTTACAAAACTAAAGTCATAGCATCCGGTCCCATTACTTCATGGCAAGTAGATGGGGAAACAGTGGAAACAGTGGCTGATTTTATTTTGGGGGGCTCCAAAATCACTGAAGATGGTGATTGTAGCCATGAAATTAAAAGATGCTTGTTCCTTGGAAGGAAAGTTATGACTAACCTAGACAGCATATTAAAAAGTAGAGACATTACTTTTTCAACAAAGTATAATTTTTCCAGTAGTCAGGTATGGATGTGAGAGTTGGACTGTGAAGAAGGCTGAGCGCCAAAGAATTGATGCTTTTGAACTGTGGTGTTGGAGAAGATTCTTGAGAGTCCCTTGGATTGCAAGGAGATCCAACCAGTCCATTCTGAAGGAGATCAACCCTGCCTGGGTGTTCTTTGGAAGGAATGATGCTAAAGCTGAAACTCTAGTACTTTGGCCACCACATGTGAAGAGTTGACTCATTGGAAAAGACTCTGATGTTGAGAAAAATTGAAAGCAGAAGGAGAAGGGGACAATAGAGGATGAGATGGTTGGATGGCATCACTGATACAATGAACATAGGTTTGAGTGGACTCTGGGAGTTGGTGCTGGACAGGGAGGCCTGGCATGCTGTTGTTTATGGGGTTGCAAAGAATTGGACATGACTAAATGACTGAACTGAACTTCCACCTGAAGAGGGAGTGGAGTAGCTTGTGAGAATGACTTTATTACAGTTTTGTGCCTACATGTACACATTTAATCAGACACACACATATGAGAAACTTAACTACTTGCTTTTTGATTCTTGAGTGAAAACAGACTTTATTGCTAAAACATTTTACCTACCAGATTTTTGCCCATCAGATTTTTACCCACCAGATTCCCCCCTCCCAGACATCCAGTTATGGCTTATCTTACTGTTGGTTTCTTGGCAGAAATTGAATTGTCTTCCAATATCTGTTCATTTTCTTCCTTGGTGATAAAAGCTTTACCATTGGGCTCATGCTCAGCCAATTAGTGGAGTCCATTTCCTGGCCTCTCTTGCAGCTAAGTTCAGGTGCAATGATATAAGAGAAGGTGTTATATGCAACTTCCAGGGCATGCTCTTAAAAGGAGGGCATATGCCATCCCACTTTTCCCATTTCTTGTTGACTGGAAAATGACCATAATAGCAGGGAACTGCTAAGCTTTATTGAGTGATAAGATGGGAGCCACATGAAATCTGGGTTCCAGAGAAATTAAGAGTAGTTTTTTTTTGTGACAGAAACTTCACTGCTGTACTCAATATTTAATTCTCCATTTATTCTACTTTTTGGCATTGGACTCTAGGTTCCCACACTTACCTAGACACATAGACAGCTAGCTAGATAACTTATTTCCTAGCCTCTTCTGTAGCTAGCATGTCCATATGACCAAGTTCTCACCCGTGAAATATAAGCAGAAATGCTCAGATTCTCCTTTTCCTGATTAGAATGTACTCACAATTGGAGAAGACTCTTGCAAGTCCCTTGGACAGCAAGGGCATCAAACTGGTCAATCCTAAAGGAAACAACCCTGAATATTCATTAGAAGGACGGATGCTGAAGGTCCAGTACTTTGGCCACTTGATGTGAAGAACCCTGATGCTGGGGAAGATTGAGTGCTGGAGGAGAAGGGGGCAACAGAGGTTTAGATGGTTGGATGACATCACCAAATCAATGGATGTGAGTTTGAGTGAATTCCAGGGGATGGTGCCAGACAGAGAAGCCCGGTGTGCTGCCGTCCATGGGTTTGTAAAGAGTTGGACGTGGTTGAGTGACTGAACAACAGTAACACAATCATTTTTATCTTTGGGATAGAAATTGGGTCAGTCTAATCCTGGAGATAGCCAAGGTAGCTTCCTTGAAATTTTTATATCAGTTGTACAAATCACCTAGTATCTTTGACCTAACAGTATGTAGTATAATAGCAAGGAGATGATTTGATTTATGTGTCCTTCCTTCAGGCTTACTTAGCTGTCCGTCAGAACTTTATCAAAGTTCTTGTGTTTTGTGTCAGTCTCAGCCTATTGATGGTGATGTTGTCAGTTATGAATGCCTGAGGCACTCTCTGGGCCCTCACAGACATTTCCCAGACCAGAGGCAATGTTGTGGCTGGATTAGACCCTGTGATTCTTACTATGATTGCAAGATGCACCTTAGCAATAACCATCAGGGACTTAAAAAAAAAAAACACAAACATTTATTACTCACAGGACCAGGAGGGTACAGGGCATGCCCAAGATCACACAAGGAGATCACAGCTAGAGAGAGAGAGAGAAAAGGAAAGAGAGAGGGAGAGAGTGTATCTTAGGTTTTGTTTTTTGGGGGAGGTCAAGTGTGGAGTGCCTACGGTTTTGCAGATTCATTGCTAATTGGTGAATTTAAATATAGAAGTAAGAGTTAAAATGCAGGAAGGGAAAAGCAGGGTTACTCCAGTGGTCAGTTATCTAAGTCACCCTAGGTTTCCAAAAGGGGCACTTTGTGCATGGGGTGGCCTGGCTTTTTATCTAGTTGTATAGTTGGCAATGTGTTTTTTAGAGCTGAATGTCTTTGAAATGGATGCCTTGGCAATCAAAAGCTTAATGTCTGACACTTAGATTACAATCAAAAGAGCTAATAGTTATTGGCATTTTTGCTTTAGCTGTCTGTTTTATCCACTAGATTGTGATTCCTTAAAGATGAAGATTGGTTTAATATTTCTCTGAATTCTTAGTTCCTGGAGTAGGTCCTAACGTACAAAAGGCACCCAGCTGATGTTTGCTGAAGAAATGAAGATAATATCTGATGGTTGTGAGAACTTGGAAGGGCATGATGGGAATGCAGTCTAAACACAGAACTGGGAATTAAGAGTTGGAAAGAAACTTGAAGAGATTATTTCCAGAGTTCTCATTGGTTACACTGATTAGTGACTTATCCAGAATATGAATATGTTGGCTGATTCCTAGTTTCGCTGCAACTATATATAAGTCAAGAGATTTTTAGGAAAAACATCCGAAGAAGAGGCAACAGGTAAGCAGGAGACAACAGAATAGGAGTGTATTTGTATGGATGAGGATTTGTGTGTGTACTTGTGATTTATAATATACATTTGATTTTTCTCTTGATTCTTGGCACAGAGCTTTTAACACTCTTGAAAATTCCCATAAGAGCAAAAAAGAATCTTTCAGTGGTCATAATAAGCCCATTTCAGCCACGTGTGTACTGGATGACATGACTAAATCATTTCAGTCATGTCCAACTCTTTGTGACTCTATGGACTCACCACTGGGCTTCTCTGTCCATGGGGTTCTCTAATTAAGAGTTGGAAAGAAACTTGAAGAGATTATTTCCAGAGTTCTCATTGGTTACACTGATTAGTGACTTATCCAGAATATGAATATGTTGGCTGATTCCTAGTTTCGCTGCAACTATATATAAGTCAAGAGATTTTTAGGAAAAACATCCGAAGAAGAGGCAACAGGTAAGCAGGAGACAACAGAATAGAAGTGTATTTGTATGGATGAGGATTTGTGTGTGTACTTGTGATTTATAATATACATTTGATTTTTCTCTTGATTCTTGGCACAGAGCTTTTAACACTCTTGAAAATTCCCATAAGAGCAAAAAAGAATCTTTCAGTGGTCATAATAAGCCCATTTCAGCCACGTGTGTACTGGATGACATGACTAAATCATTTCAGTCATGTCCAACTCTTTGTGACTCTATGGACTCACCACTGGGCTTCTCTGTCCATGGGGTTCTCTAGGCAGGCATACTGGAGTGGGTTGCCATGCCCTCCTCCAGGAGATCTGACCAACCTAGGGACTGAACCCATGTCTCTTACGTCTCCTGCATGGGCAGCCAGGCTCTTTACCGCTAGTATCACTTGGGAAGCCCATATCGTTGGTTTTCCTCTTGGTTCCTAGCACAGAAGTTTAAAAACTCAGAAATTCCTATAAGAGTTAGTCCTCACAAGCCCATTTTGGCCACACCTGAATTTATATTAATGAGGTGATTTTTGGAAAGCCCTTAAGGATGGAAACTGGTTGCTAGGGGAACCAACTTTGTGATTAGAGAGTTGAAACTTTTAGCTCCATTCTTGACTTCGGGGAGGGCAAAGAGGTTGGAAGTGGATTTAATCACAGAATGATGAATGATTTCATTAATCATGACTATATAATGATGTTTCTATAAAAATCCCTGAAATATGGGGCTCAGAGAGCTTTTGGATTGGTGCTGGGAGGATGGTATACCGGGAAAGGGGATGGAGGCCCCGTCCACTTCCCCTATACCTTGCCATTCCCATCTACATATCATTTTTAAACTATTTTTTAGTTGAAGCCTAGTTAATGTACAATGTTGTATCAGTTTCAGGTATACAACAAACTTATACAGCAAAGTTATTCAGTTATACATGTATTCTCAACACTAGGGTAATAATAATCATGTAGTATTATTTCAGTGGCTATAGATTTGAACTGAGGCTTGAATTATCTCCCTATAGTAATTAATGCGATAAATTCCATCAGTTCAGTTCAGTCACTCAGTCATGTCCAACTATTTGCAACCCTATGGACTGCAGCATGCCAGGCCTCGCTTTCCATCACCAACTCCCGGAGTTTACCCAAACTCATCTCCATTGAGTTGGTGATGCCATCCAACCATCTCATCCTCTGTCGTCCCCTTCTGCTCCCACCTTCAATCTTTCCTAGCATCAGGGTCTTTTCAAATGAGTCAGCTCTTCACGTCAAGTGGCCAAAGGACTGGAGTTTTGCTTCAGCATCAGTCCTTTCAATGAATATGCAGGACTGATTTCCTTTAGGATTGGCTGGTTTGATCTCCTTGCAGTCCAAGGGACTCTCAAGAGTCATCTCCATTACCACAGTTCCAAAGCTTTAGTATTTCAGCACTCAACTTTCTTTATAGTCCAACTTTCACATCCATATATGACTACTGGAAAAAATAAAGTCTGTAACATTCTTGAAAAAAGATTTTTTTAGATTAATTTTAATTTTCAGGTTATTTTTCATTAAAGATTATTGTAAGATATTGAATATAGTTCCCTGTATGATACAATAGGTCCATGTTTATCTATTTTGTATATAGTAGTGTGTATCTATTATTCCAAAATTCCTAATTTATTTCTCTGTCTACTCCTCCGATTCATTTTGATAACTGTAAGTTTGTTTTTTGTGTCTATGAGTCTGTTTTTGTTTTGTAAATAAGTTCATTTGCATCATTCTTAATGATTCCACATATAAGTGATATATAGATTTGTCTTTCTCTGACTTACTTCAGTTAATATGATAATCTCTAAGACTATCCATGTTGCTGCAAATGGCATTATTTCATTCTTTTTATGATTGAGTAGTATTCCGGTGTATATATGTACCACTTATTTATCCATTTATCTGTTGATGGAGATTTAGGTTGCTTCCATGTCTTGGTAATTGTAAATAGTGCTGTGGTGAATATTGGGATATATGTATCTTTTTTAATTATACTTTTCTTTGAGTATATGCCCTGGAATGAGATTGCAAGATCATCATAAATTTTTAAGGAACCACTATACAATTATAGCAAACACCCTCTTCCAACAATACCAGGGAAGACTCTACACATGAACATTACCAGATGGTCAACACCAAAATCAGATTGATTATATTCTTTGCAGCCAAAGATGGAGAAGCTCTATACAGTCAGCAAAAACAGGACCGGGAGTTGACTGTGGCTCGGATCATGAACTCCTTATTGCCAAATTCAGACTGAAATTGAAGAAAGTAGGGAAAACCACTAGACCATTCAATATGACCTAAATCAAATCCCTTATGATTATATAGTGGAAATGAAAATAGATTTAAGGGACTAGAACTGATAGACTGATGAACTATGGATGGAGGTTTGTGACATTGTACAGGAGACAGGGATCAAGACATCCCCAAGAAAAAGAAATGCAAAAAAGCAAAATGGCTGTCTGGGCAGGCCTTACAAATAGCTGTGAAAAGAAGAGAGGTGAAAAGCAAAGGAGAAAAGGAAAGATATAAGCATCTGAGTGCAGAGTTCCAAAGAATAGCAAGAAGAGATAAGAAAGCCTTCCTCGCAATCAATGCAAAGAAATAGAGAAAAACAACAGAATGGGAAAGACTATATATCTCTTCAAGAAAATTAGAGATACCAAGGGAACATTTCATGCAAAGATGGGCTCAATAAAGGACAGAAATGGTATGGACCTAACAGAAGCAGAAGATACTAAGAAGAAGTGGCAAGAAAACACAGAAGAACTGTACAAAAAAGATCTTCATGACCTAGATAATCACGATGGTGTGATCACTCACCTAGAGTCAGACTTCTTGGAATATGAAGTCAAGTGGGCCTTAGAAAGCATCACTATGAACAAAGCTAGTGGAGGTGATGGAATTCCAGTTGAGTTATTTCAAATCCTGGAAGATGATGCTATGAAAGTGTTGCACTCAATATGCCAGCAAATTTGGAAAACTCAACAGTGGCCATAGAACTGGAAAAGGTCAGTTTTCATTCCAATCCCAAAGAAAGGCAATGCTAAAGCATGTTCACACTACCGCACAATTGCACTCATCTCACATGCTAGTAAAGTAATGCTCAGAATTCTCCAAGCCAGACTTCAGCAATATGTGAACTGTGAACTTCCAGATGTTCAAGCTGGTTTTAGAACAGGGAGAGGAACCAGAGATCAAATTTCCAACATCTGCTGGATCATGGAAAAAGCAAGAGAGTTCCAGAAAAAACATTGATGTCTGCTTTCTTGACTATGCCAAAGCCTTTGACTGTGTGGATCACAATAAACTGTGGAAAATTCTGAGAGATGGCAATACCAGACCACCTGACCTGCCTCTTGAGAAATCTATATGCAGGTCAGGAAGCAACAGTTAGAACTGAACATGGAACAACAGACTGGTTCCAAATAGGAAAAGGAGTACGTCAAGGCTGTATATTGTCACCTTGGTTATTTAACTTAGAAGCAGAGTACATCATGAGAAACGCTGGGCTGGAATAAGTACAAGCTGGAATCAAGATTGCTGGGAGAAATATCAATAACCACAGATATGCAGATGACACCACCCTTATGGCAGACTGTGAAGAGGAACTAAAAAGCCTCTTAATGAAAGTGAAAGAGGAGAGTGAATTGGTTGGCTTAAAGCTGAACATTCAGAAAACTAAGATCATGGCATCTGGTCCCATCATTTCATGGGAAATAGATGGGGAAACAGTGGAAACAGTGTCAGACTTTACCTTTTTGGGCCCCCAAATTACTGTGGATGGTGATTACAGCCATGAAATTAAAAGACACTTAACTCCTCGGAAGGAAAGTTATGACCACCTAGATAGTATATTAAAAAGCAGCGACATTACTTTGCCAACAAAGGTCCATCTAGTCAAGGCTATGGTTTTCCTGTGGTCATGTATGGATGTGAGAGTTGGACTGTGAAGAAAGCTGAGCACTGAAGAATTGATGCTTTTGAACTGTGGTCTTGGAGAAGACTGTTGAGAGTCTGTTGGACTACAAGGAGCTCCAACCATTCCATCCTAAGGAGTTCAGTTCTGGATGTTCATTGCAAGGACTGATGCTGAAGCTGAAACTGTAATACTTTGGCCACCTGATGCGAAGAGTTGACTCACTGGAAAAGACACTGATGCTGGGAGGCATGTAGGCAGAAGGAGGGGGGATGACAGAGAATGAGATGGCTGGATGGCATCAATGATTTGATGGACATGAGTTTGGGTAAACTCTGGGAGTTGGTGATAGACAGGGAGGCCTGTCAGGCTGCGGATTCATGGGGTTGCAAAGAGTCGGACATGACTAAGCAACTAAACTGAACTGAACTGAACTGATACAGTTTTCCATAGTGGTTGTTCCAATTTTACATTCCTACCAACAGTGCAGGAAGTTTCCTTCCAATGAATATCAGAAATAGAAATTAAGAAACATTTCTATTTGCCCTTGCATCATAAAGTAAAATATCTAGGAATAAACCTACCTAAGAATGCAAAAGACCTGTACTCCAAACACTATAAAATACTAATGAAAGAAATTGAATATGATACAGATTGATAAATAGTGTTCTTGGATTAGAAGAATCAATATTGTCAAAATGACCGTACTCTCCAAGGCGATATACAGATTCAGTGCAATCTCTATCAAATTGTCATTGGCACTTTTTACAGAACTAGAGAAAATAAATTTAAAATTTGTATGGAAGTAACAAAAAGCCCTAAATAGCCTAAGCAATCTTGACAAAGAAGATTCTCAAGCTGGAGTAATCAGGTTCCCCGACTACAGCCTATACTACAAAGCTACAGTCATCAAAATAGTATCATACTGGCATAAAAACAGGCAGAAGGTCAGTGGAACAGGATAAAAATCCCAGAAATAAACCCATCCACTTATGGTCAATTAATCTACTAAAAAGGAGGCAAGAACATACAACGAAGAAAACATAGCCTTTTCAATAAGTGATGCTGGTAAAACTGGACAGCTGGTTGCAAAAGAATGAAATTATAACATTCTCTAATGGCATATACAAAAATAAACTCAAAATGTCTTAAAGACCTAAATGTAAGATTGGATACTACAAAACTCCTAAAAGAAAACATAGGCAGAAAACTCTTTGACATAAATTGCAGCCAAAAATGTTTTTTATATATGTCTCTTAGAAAATTAGAAATAAAAACAAAAGTTAACAAATGAGACCTAATAAAACTTTAAAACTTTGCATAACAAAGGAAGCTGTGCATAAAATGAACCTATGGAGTGGGAGAAAATATTTGCAAATGACAAGGGATTAATTTCCAAAATATTAAACCAGTTCATACAGCTTAAAAAAAAAAAAGATTAAAAAAGTGTGCAGAAAACCCAAATAGACAGTTCTCCAAAGAATTTATCAGGATGGCCAATAGGAACATTGAAAATATGCTGAATATTGCAATTATTAGAGAAATGCATATCAAAATACAATAAGGTACATCTCACACCAGTCAGAATGGCCATCATTAAGATGTCTACAAATAACAAATGCCAGAGAAGGTGTGGAGAAAAAGAAATCCTCCTGTATATGCTTTTCCAAGAAATCGGTAAGTAAGTGTAAGTAAATGTTAGTTGCTTAGTCGTGTCTGACTGCAATCCTGTGGACTGTAGCCCACCAGGTTCCTCTGTCCATGAAATTCTCCAGGCAAAATACTGGAGTGGGTTGCCACTCCAACTGAAGTGGGTTGCCACTCCAGTATTCTTCCCTTCGCCATATATACATGTGCATTGTTATATGACTTTTCAGTTTATTCCACTAAAGAGGCAGAGTCTATATCCCTACTCTTTTATTTGGGGTTCAGACATAGGATTTTGCCAACGAAATAGTAACAGGCATGACGTGGCCACAGACTTTAAAAAGTCCTGCCTGATTGAGCTTGCTTCTGTTACCAGGAGCAAAATTATAGACAAATGAAGCAGAGACAATTTGCTAGAGTTGATCCCAGTCTAAAATCTGCTGGTCCTCTGACAACCTTCAGATGTGTAAATGAGCACAGGTGAGAAGAATAACATTGCCTAGGTGAGCCCAGTGTAAATCAATTTACCCACATCCATGAGATAAATACAACCTTATTATTGTATGATGCAGAGATTGTTATACAGCACTATTGTAACCATAGTTAACTGATAGGGGATTATTGCTAGAAATAGGTAATATAGATGATGGAGTGATATCATAAGGTTTTCTTGAGAAGGAAGAGTGGGAATTCAGGATTGCATTTCAGTGGGAGGGCAGAGCCAGTGAAATGCCACAGTTACCTGTTAGACTTGATGTCCTTATGACACACATTTAAATTTTAAATGGCAATATTTCTTTTTTTTTTTAAGTTTCAATGTTTTATTCTATTTTTATTTTTTTAAATACTTTATTCTACTTTATAATACTGCATTGGTTTTGCCATACATTGACATGAATCAGCCAAAGCCAACATCTTTTTTGCTTTTTTAAAGATCTTTTTAATGCAGATCATTTTTGAAGTCTTAATTGAATTTGTTATAATATTGCTTCTGTTTTATGTTTTGTTTTTTTGGCCTCAAGCCCTCCAACCAGGTTCAAACCCACACCCTCTGCACTGGAAGGCAGTCTTAACCACTGGCCACCAGGGAAGTCGCTAGGCAACAGCACTAGCCAATACCTTTTAAGCCCCAAGGACATGGTCACCACTGCACCAAGTGGAAGGGTTATGTGCTTTCTAATTTAATACTTTGGCCACCTGATGCGAAAAGCCAACTCACTGGAAAAGAAATGCAGATCATTTTTGAAGTCTTAATTGAATTTGTTATAATATTGCTTCTGTTTTATGTTTTGTTTTTTTGGCCTCAAGCCCTCCAACCAGGTTCAAACCCACACCCTCTGCACTGGAAGGCAGTCTTAACCACTGGCCACCAGGGAAGTCGCTAGGCAACAGCACTAGCCAATACCTTTTAAGCCCCAAGGACATGGTCACCACTGCACCAAGTGGAAGGGTTATGTGCTTTCTAATTTAATACTTTGGCCACCTGATGCGAAAAGCCAACTCACTGGAAAAGATCCTGATGCTGGGAAAGATTGAGGGCAAGAGGAGAAGGGGGTGACAGAGGATGAGATGGTTGGATGGCGTCACTGACTCAATGGGCATGAGTTTGAGCAAGCTCCCAGAGACTGTGAAGAGCAAAGAGTCAGACACAACTTAGCAACTGAACAACAATTTAAGTGAGGGAGAAACAGCACCAGAGACAACAGGATATAATGGGACATGTGATGACTCAAACACATGAAGTTTTGCATTTGCTCAATCCTCATCCCCGACTCCTTCTAAACAACTCCAGCCTCAGATCACTCAGCTGTACCCAGGGCTCAGTGACTCGCTTGACACCAGTGAACATCTGTCCCTCCAGTTAGTTACATGAAGGATCAAAAGTGCTAAGTCCCTTTGTAAACTGTGCAAATATTACTTCCTATTTCCCATTTTTGAAAGGCCCATGCTGCAAAGAAGATGGAAAAATGCAAAGCTTTTAGCTGTGTCCTTTCATCAAAGAAGGCAAATAGGAAAATCAGGATGTTCCTAGCTTCAAAAAAAGAGGGTCTGATACAACAGATTCTTGCCAAAAAAAAATTTTGTTTCTTTCCAATAAAGGAAATAGAACTGGCTGACCCGTGCCCTGCAAGGAGGGGCTTGTCCTTTCCAGGGTCACAGTGGATGTCCATGCTGGGCTCTGGACATCCATTCCCATCACTGCTCACCAGGAAAGATAGAATGAATATTAGATACAAAGCGTTTCCTGGCTGGGAATTGTTTGTCCCTCTGTTCATGCGACTTCTACCTGCTCTTAGCTCCCCCAGTGAGCTCTGTGTCTTGCAAACTAGAGGACAGAGGGGTGGAAGACGTGTGTGGCAGTGGCTGTGAACTGAGAAATATCACAGTTCAGTACCAGAAGGGAGATCTCTGCAGAGAAGATTCTTGTGCCCCAGATGGACACACACCAGAAAGTCTGCCAGCAGGGCTGGATGAGAGTGACGTACGGAGGACGCACCAGACATGACCATGTCCCACGCTATCCCCTCACCACCAGCCTTGTCCCCTGAAATGTCCTTCCCCTGCAATGTCGGCTCCACGCAACTGCCCCGCCCGACTCCTGGCCAGCCTTCAGGGCTGCCTTACCTCCAGAGATCTTTCTGTCATTCTCTCTTTCTCTCTCATTCTCCCCCCTTCTCTCTCTTTTGTTCCCATAGCACGTTTTGGGTACTTTAACTCAGTGCAACAGAAACATAGGTCCCAGATTTTAACACACTGCATTCCTTAAGAAATATAATTGTGTAAGAAACAGAATGTGGATTCAAATCTCACTCTGCCTCTTTCCGGCTTTATGAGCAAATCCCTTTACCACCATCCCACAGGGCTCCGATGGGATACAACCTGGGGTCTGGGTTTTAATCCTGATTTGAGGAAGTCACAGCACATAGCATGTGGCACATGTGGGCAAGACATCAACTAAGTCTCAGCCTCCAGAGCTGGGTGTGAAGGCAACACTAGCTGCCAGCAGTGCAGGTGGAGGCTTTCCCAGTACACGCGTGAGGACGCCAGCGCCATTGGAGGCTTTTCCAGCATCTCAGGGCTCGGAGATAGTGAGGGTGGAAGGAGAGGAGGTGTGGAGCCCCTAGTGCTGCCAGGTACGAGGAGTGGCTTAGAGCTGCTCTCGCTGTCTGGGGCTGGGGAACAGGGAAACCTTCATTATTTCCTGTCCATTCCTGGGGGCTCAGTCTCTGTCTTACAATGTGCTTTGCGCCTAGTAGGCTCCTTGCTGGTATTTGTGCTGCCCTTAGTCACTCAGTTGTGTCCAGCTCTGTGCGACACCATGGGCTGCAGCCTGCCAGGCTCCTCTGTCCATAGGATTCTCCAGGCAAGAACACTGGAGTGGGTAGGCTTTCCCTCCTCCAGGGGATCTCCCCAACCCAGGGATTGAACCCAGGTCTCCCACATGGCAGGCGGATTCTTTACCATCTGAGCCACCAGGGAAGCCCAGGCAAAGCAAGATCAGGCCAGATCTAGCCTGCTAAGGTAGGTTCCAGGAGGGGAGAAGATGCCCCAGAGTTTCAACTAAAGCTGGTTGGGGAATGTTCAGGAGATGGGAGGACAGGCTAAACAGTTTAGCAGGTTGACACTCCCCTCTCATTTCTGTGAATTCATTCATCCATCCTTCCAGTCATTCATTCATTCACTAGTGAATGAGGTCATGCTTTCCTTCCCTAAACCCAAGGGGGAAAAATGGGTCTTCAGCATCTCCCTCTGAAACAGCAACTTGGCCAGACTTAAAGGCCTTCACTCCAGCAACGCAAAAACCCAGAGTCATGAAGCCAGACTGCCCTCACCAGACAGACTACAGCGTGATGAGCAGGGTCAGAGCTGATGCGGCATTTCCTCCGCACACAGCGCAGCCGGGCCGCTGGTCCTCTGGCCACACTGGGCAGGGGGCCAGGGGCCTGCCCTCTGCTCTCAGACTTCCCCCCACTCGCTCTGTGCCCATGAATAAGTTGCTTGATGTCTCTGGGAGGCTGACGGTGTGCACCCTCCTGGTGTGTAAATATGGCACTGCCCCCACACCCAGCCCAGGCCTTTGCATTCCTGCTCTCATCTCATCTTCTCAACAACCCCGTGTTGCTGCAATTCCAACTAGAGTTGGTCTGAGTCCACATGCCAGGCTTTTCAGCGCTGAGTGTTTTCTCTAAAGCCAGCCAGCTTGTGTACCAGCTCTGTGTTGTTTTTTGTCCTTGCTGTTTCCCATTCGCAAACTGAAATACACTTATCTTAAAGGGAAAATATATTTCACTGCCATGAAAGGAATACCAATGTCACTTGCTGCCGAGAGAAGGTAAAGTCAAAGTGGGAGACAGAACAGGGGTATAAAATTCCAGCCAGAGAGCAGTGTTTACTAGGCTGAGTCCAGGGCTCATCAGAGAACAGAGGACACCGTCCAATGGGGACACGAGGAGAGTTTACTGGAGAAACTACTAACAAAGATGTGGGCAGGGTTATGGGAAACTAACAAGGGGCTGCAAGAGTTGAGAGCAAGGGCCCTCTAGGCTAGGGCTAGTATATTTAGCCAGTAAAAGTATAGAATGTCCAGTAAAAACAACAAATAATTTGATGACAAAGGTCCATATGGTCAAAGCTATGGTTTTTCTAGTACTCATATATGGATGTGAGAGTTGGACTATAAAGAAAGCTGAGTGCTAAAGAATTGATGCTTTCAAATTATGGTGCTGGAGAAGACTCTTGAGAGTTCCTTGGACTGCAGGGAGATCCAACCAGTCAATCTAAAGGAAATCAACCTTGAATACTCATTGAAAGGACTACTGCTGAAGCTGAAGCTCCAATACTGTGCCCACCTGATGTGAAGAGCCGACTCATTGGAAAAGATCCTGATGTTGGGAAAGACTGAGGGCAGGAGGAGAAGGGGATGACAGAGGATGAGATGGTTGGATGGCATCACTGACTCAATGGACATGAATTTGAGCAAACTCTGGAAGATAGTGAAGGACGAGGAAGCCTGGCGTGCTGCAGTCCATGGGGTCACAAAGAGTTGACACAACTTAGCAACTGGACAATGGCAATTTTCAGAAAATAGCAAATGATTTTTAATATAACTCTGCCTGAGGCAATACTTGGTATCTACTTGCACTGAAATTGTTTGTTGCTCTCTGAAATTCAAATTACCTGGACATCCTGTATTTTTCTGGCAACCCTCCCATTAGGAGGGAAAGAGGAGGAGAAGCGGTTGCTGAAACACACAGGGAGAGCGAGGTCTGCAGAAGGAAGGCTGCCTGGAGAGAGCTGTGGCTTCTTGCATGATGGATGGGGCAGCAGAGGGGCTGGGGAGCAAGGCCCCAGAGCATCTCTTCTCCTCCAGGCTTCCCATCACCTGCTGGTGTTTGCCATTATTAGAAACTTAACAATCAAGTAAGCCTGTTATGTCTCCCAGTGGTTTCCATGATCAGCCTCCCAGGGCACAGAGGTTTGGTAGAAAGAAAAGGAGAGTGGACACTCAGGGCAAATAGAAGATACTAGCACACCTCCAGTTATTTGAGCCCAAAGTCTAATCGCTTACTGTTAAAAGATTAGCAAGTGTTAGCAAAGTATCAAGTTCTTGATAGGGATTGCATTGAATCTGTAGATTGCTTTGGGTAGTATACTCATTTTCACTATATTGACTCTTCCGATCCATGAACATGGTTTATTTCTCCATCTATTAGTGTTTCACAGAACTAGAACAAATAATCTCAAGATTTGTATGGAACTACAAAAAACCTTGAATAGCAAAAGTAATCTTGAGAAAGAAGAATGGAACTGGAGGAATCAACTTGCCTGACTTCAGGCTCTACTACAAAGCCACAGTCATTAAGACAGTATGGTACTGGCACAAAGACAGAAATATAGATCAGTGGAACAAAATAGAAAGCCTGGAGATAAATCCACACACATATGGACACCTTATCTTCGACAAAGAAGGCAAGAACATACAATGGAGTAAAGACAGTCTCTTTAACAGGTGGTGCTGGGAAAACTGGTCAACCACTTGTAAAAGAATGAAACTAGATCACTTTCTAACACTACACACAAAAATAAACTCAAAATGGATTAAAGATCTAAACGTAAGACCAGAAACTATAAAACTCCTAGAGGAGAACATAGGCAAAAGACTCTCTGACATAAATCACAGCAGGATCTTCTATGATCCACCTCCCAGTATACTGGAAATAAAAGCAAAAATAAACAAATGGAAAATGCCTATTTAGTTCTTTGGCCCATTTTTTGATTGGATCGTTTATTTTTCTGGAGTTGAGCTGCATAAGTTGCTTGTGTATCTTTGAGATTAGTTGTTTGTCAGTTGCTTCATATAGAAAGCCCGGAGATAAATCCACACACATATGGACACCTTATCTTTGACAAAGAAGGCAAGAACATACAATGGAGTAAAGACAGTCTCTTTAACAGGTGGTGCTGGGAAAACTGGTCAACCACTTGTAAAAGAATGAAACTAGGTCACTTTCTAACACCACACACAAAAATAAACTCAAAATGGATTAGAGATCTAAATGTAAGACCAGAAACTATAAAACTCCTAGAGGAGAACATAGGCAAAAGACTCTCTGACATAAATCACAGCAGGATCCTCTATGATCCACCTCCCAGTATACTGGAAATAAAAGCAAAAATAAACAAATGGGATCTAATCAAAATTAAAAGCTTCTGCACAACAAAGGAAACTATAAGTAAGGTGAAAAGACAGCCTTCTGAATGGGAGAAAACAATAGAATTGATGCTTTGGAACTGTGGTGTTGGAGAAGACTCTTGAGAGTCCCTTGGCTGTAAGGAGATCTAACCAGTCCATCCTAAAGGTGATCAGTCCTGGGTGTTGTTCATAAAGACTGATGTTGAAGCTGAAACACCAATATTTTGGCCACCTGATGCGAAGAGCTGACTCATTGGAAAAGACCCTGATGCTGGGAAAGATTGAGGGCAGGAGGAGAAGAGGATGGCAGAGGATGAGATGGTTGGATGGCATCACCAATTCGTTGAACATGCATTTGGGTGGACTCTGGGAGTTGGTGATGGACAGGAAGGCCTGGTGTTCTGCAGTTCACGGGGCCACAAAGAGTTGGACACGACTGAGCCACTGAACTGATATTAAAAAAAATTCACTAGATTGCAATTTTTTGGGGGGTCTAGCAAAACAAGTGTTAAGTTTTCTAATCAGCAATTTTGTTGAAAGTATTTTTTACCTTGGTTCTTTAAATTGGTTGCTTTGTCACTAGTTAGATGATTAATGCTTCATCTATGAGTATGATCATGAATGAAGGTTGTGTGGCATAAAATATTTGCTTTTATAATAAAATACAGTGATGTTCCATAATTTTTTTCATGACGACAGATTCATGCATCTATGATACAAATATTTCCCCCTTTATACTACTTGGTGTAGCTTTATATATTTTGGTTGTATATAAATCAGTGTTTTATAATTACATATATTCATACATAATCACATCTCAACAAGTTTATATCTCTCTTCACATGTGTGTGTGTGTGTGTGCTCATGGTCAGTCATGTAAGAGTCTTTGCAAACCCATGGACTGTAGTTTGCCAGATTTCTCTGCCAATGGGATTTCCCAGGCAAGAATACTGGAGTGGGTTGCCACTTCCTACTCCAGGGGATCTTCCTGACCCAGGGATTGGACCCACATCTCTTAAGTCTCCTGCATTGGCAGGCAGATTCATTACCACTGCACCAGCTGGGAAGCCATGTGTCTCCTTAAGACTAAGAATAACCTTACTTTAGGTCCTCCGTGTCAGGAACTGTGAAGAGCCTGATGCTTTACCTTACTTACTAGCTGATGTTAACCCACCATAATTTCACGCTTGCCGGCAGAAGACACAAGACTCCTGGATCAGAGAGATGAACACAGCTCAAGGCAGATAGCATGAGCTTCATGTTTGCATCTGTTTCTCTTGTCCCCTAAGCCCACAGGAGCAATGTGGGGACAGACCAGATGATGCAAGATACACGGTGGATTTGTGTCAGTTTTGAGCTTAGGAATCGCCAATCTTTTGAAAGAAAATAAGCCAAATTTTGCCCCAGAGAGAGACATTTTATTTGCTATACTGGTCAGCACACAAATCTGTTTTCTACTTCATAAGAATGCAGTATCTCTATATATACTCCACAAACTCTGTAAAAGGTTAACTCAGAAGCCAGTGCCTCCACTTCCAGAGTGTACAGAAATGCAAGAAACCCATGAAAAACTGTCTCCCAGCACTCCATAGCACTTAGTCTAGATACACAGTAGGAATTCAATAAATGTTGAAATGAATTAATCTAACCAGAGAATCATGAAGTCATTGCTAAAATTGACATGACCATTTATTTATGTGTCCTCTGTTCTGATTGCCCTATCACTTGACTTTCTGAGGAAGACATTAAGAACTCAAATATTTGTATAAAAATGACATTTCCTAATACTAAGGGCCAATGTCAATCAAAGATAGAGATGAATGGGGACAAAGGAATTAGTTCAGTTAGTAAATTTGCAAATTAATATTACCAATAAGGAGTTCCTCACTGGTTATGTTAACAAGAGTTATAATTAGTGGTATGTTTTACAGCTGGCTCACTGCTAAAGGAACAAGGCCCTAATTTGTATTGTTTGCCTATTTTCCTGGTCTAAGTTATCCTACATAGACAGTTTCAAGCTATTAAAGTGACAGTGCTGAACGTGGGGTTGGGGAAAAATGTATACAATCTAGACCAGCTCCATTACACCACTGGTTGTATTGGATAAAATGAAACTAATAGAACCAAATACCCTTTCTCCCAGCTCTCAACTTCTTTTTCCCTCAGTGTTCTCTCTCAATATAAAAAGTATAATGAAACTTGTAGGGATGTATCATATTTTTTTTTAATTTATAAATTATCTTTTTTTAATTTAATACTTTATTCTATTTTACAGCACTGTATTGGTTTTACCATACATTGACATGAATCAGCCACAGGTGTACACAATCTCCCCATGATGAAGCCCCCTCCCACCTCCCTTCCCCCGCCATCTCCCCGGATCATCCTGTACACCAGCCCCTGTATCCTGTATTGAACATAGACTGGTGCTTCATTTCTTATATGATTGTATACATGTTTCGTTGCCATTCTCCCAGATCATCCCACCCCTTCCCTCTCCTTCAGAAGCCAAAAGTCCGTTCTATACCTCTGTGTCTCTTATATTGTCTCACTTACGGGGTCATCATTACTATCTTCTAAATTCCATATATATGTGTCAGTATACTGTATTGGTGTTTTTCTTTCTGGCTTACTTCACTCTGTATAATTGGCTCCAGTTCCATCCATCTCATTAGAACTGTGTCAAACTTATTCTTTTTGAGGGCTGAGTAATACTCCATTGTGTATATGTACCACTGCTTTCTTATCCATTCATCTGCTGATGGACATCTGGGTTGTTTCCATGTCCTGGCGATTATAAACAATGCTGCAATGAACACTGGGTACATGTGTCTCTTTCAATTCGGGTTTCCTCGGTGTGTATGCCCAGCAGTGGGATTGCTGGGTCATAAGGCAGCTCTATTTGCAATTCTTTAAGGAATCTCCACACTGTTTTCCATAATGGCTGTACTAGTTTGCATTCCCACCAACAGTGTAAGAGGGTTCCCTTTTCTCCACATCCTCTCCAGCAATTTCTCCAAAGAAGACATACAGATGTATCATATTTTATAAATCTGGTCCTAGTTGGTTTTTTTTTTAGAGAAAATCAAAGAGATTAAGTTTACAAGATAGCTGCCTAGCCTGTGAGCAGGACTTAGATCAGAATACTACTCAGCTTGCATCCTGTATAGTAGTATTTTGATGAGTTCAAAAGTCTGTTTCCCTGATACATTGCTCTCAGGTTGTAAGGTAAGAGTTTATAGTAGACTACTATTCGCTGACTTAGTCACTTACTCTTAAGACCCATGTATTTTGTATGGGAGTCTAATTGTCAGTGTCTCAATTGATTTATCTTGCATAGGGAAGCAAAATGACCAAGTTGCGATTATTGGAATTAATATATCCTGTGACCAGCTATTGCCTATTCATTAAAGGATGCTGAGGATACCAGACTTCTAAGGAGGGATGTATGTAATGGATGCATAGACAGTCACATATGAATCTAAAGGGAAAATCCAGGTGGATCTCTGTATCATTTTTGTGTTAGTGACCATAGTAAGAAACACATCCATTTTCAAGTAACTATACATAAGCATCACTGGCCAGATGGTTCCTGTCCAAATCCAGAGACTCACATATAGTAACTGAAAATCAGCTCCAGTATATCAACATATATTGAGAGAAGATTATTGATTATGCACATGGTAAGGTTCTCCTCAAAGGAGCCAGGCAGATTCAATAAGGTCTCACCACTTTCTGCTTCTCCACTCAGCACAGTGAACCCCTCCTCAAATCTGTATAGTTTGATTTCTTCCTTCTTCCTTCCATTCTAATTATACTTCTGTTTGTTTGTTTTAAATAAATACTAGATTTAAAAAGTGTTTCTGTAATTCTAGTTTGAGAGCCTGCTAGCAGAGTTGATGACACGTTAGGTTAAACATAGATGGCTTTTTCTTTTCTAAATAGTTGTAATCACCTTTTAGTTGCATGTGTGCTTTTTAAAGTTCCATTTCAATTCAGTAACTATACCTGAAAATGCAAGGTATGTCCATCGGGGCCAAACAATGCTTACTTTCTATTTAACCTCTGATTGCACTGGGTAGGTGAAGTGTTCCTATGGTAAGAACAGTAAGAGTAAAGTTTTTGATTAGAAAAATAATCATTTGTTTTTCAATTTTCAGAGAAGCATAGTTGCTAGAATAACAATATTTGTTTCAAATCCTGAGGCAGACAAGAGAACTGGGACAGTAGTTTAATATCTAATTACTCCAGATTCTCAGTTTATGTTCATTTGCCTTAAAAGGAATACCTAAAAAATAACTGAAAAGAATCCTTCCAATCACTGATTTTACTGTTTTTGCTTGATAGTATGTATGAAAGTGATAGCCACTCAGTCATATCAAACTGTTTGCAACCCTCTGGACTGTAGCCCACCAGGCCCTGATGTCCATGGGATTTCTTGGGCAAGAATACTGGAGTATTCCTGGGGAATTTCCTGACCCAGGCATCAAACTCAGGTCTCCAGCATTGCAGGCGTGCGTGCGTGCGTGTGTGCGTGTGTGTGTGTGTGTGTGTGTGTGTGTGTGTGTATTTTACTATCTGAGACACCGGAGGAAGTAGAACGTGAACCAATACTAATATGTGTCAAATCTTAACTAAATATTAGATGAAAATGAAATTAGTTCCTATTTTTGAGAGGTCTGCAATCTGAGTGAAAATCAGATATGATCAAACGATCATTATTATAAGAGCATAGTCCGATGATTCTTGGCTATTAAAATTGTTAAAGATCACAAAGTTGAGTTTCATTAACCCTGTAGACTTCTGATTTTGTGTACAACCCTGGGCCATCACTCCTCTGAGTACCTTCATGAGTTGAAGAGGACTTTTCAGCAGATGGATGGATAGGTTAGGGAAGCCACTTCTGAACTTGCTAAGCATAAAGGGATTATGCTTGAAACTTTCTTAGATATGAGAATGTTGCTGAGCCTAATGGTGCCAGGAGTTTTCCACCCATAACATGAGATTATATATCAAGGGAGTCAGAGCACAGACGAAGCTACTGAGGGAGAGAAGTAACAGACTTGGAATCAGTGACCAGGGAAACATTTTTAAAAATAAGTGATTGATACCACAATATTCTATCCCTGCATTTTTGTTTCAGTTGGAATCTCTCCAACACCCACTCCCTGGTTGGCAATTCATTAAACCAGTACTTGTGTGTATGCGTATATGCATGCCCTCAGTCATGTCTGACCCTTTGTGATCCCATAGGCTGTTGCCCACCAGGCTTCTTTGGCCATGGGATTTCCCAGGCAAGAATATCAGAGCAAGTTGCCAATTCCTATTCCAGGGGATCTTCTCAACTCATGGATCAAACCAGAGTCTCTTACGTCTCCTGCATTGGCAGGCAGATTCTTTATCACTGCTCCACCTGGGAAAGCCAAACCAGTACTTGATATATATATTTATTGTCTTTCTAAAAGTATTTTAATTGTATTGAAAGGATTCTGTAATATCTCTTAAAATAGTGAGATAACCGTGGGATAACATCCCTAGGGCTTGAGTCAGTTATGTTTTCTGTGAATGGGGTACTTCCTTAGATACACAGAGGTTGAGTTTTCTTTTTTTTTTTTTTTAATTTTCCCCTGGGTCTTTCTTGATATTACCTATCAAAGTTAGACCACTGGATAAGATGTGTCTTTCTTCTGAGCTAAATGCTGTCATGTTTTGTGTATCTCTTAGTATAGGGTAAACTGTAAAAAGGGTTCAAAAACATTGAGAATAAGAGGGGACTTGGGCTGTAAAAGCCGGGCAGCAACCTAATGACTTAGTTTCTGCCTTCAGGCACTACCAGTTTTCATTAGTGATGGGAGAGAGATTATTAAAAAAAAAAAAGCTAATTTTCCTTATTGATAGGAGACAGATTGTTAAAAATTTCAGGAGATTAAATATGCAGCATATTTCTAAAGAACAGTATGATTAGAAGGAACATGAGGCTATGAGGCTTTAGCTTTGAGAAATGTAGTTCTTTGCTATTGGATATTTGATTATATTTAATGGCCTTCAAGTAAAGTATATTACAAGAACCTGGTGTTTCATTAACTTGCAAATGATTGTACTTTATAAACTATACATAAGTGAATGTTGAGTCTTTCCAGAGAGATTACTTAGAAAATTAGCTTTAAACCAAAGAACGTTAATACATACAATTTCATATTTACGATAGCTTTGAGCCACAGAAGCCTGGTTTAGGAGTTTAAAAACTAACTGAAATTGAAAGCCTATGTGGTATGAATTAATTAAATGAACATTATTTTCACATCATAACAATTGCTTAGTTACAAGTAAGTTTGGGGGTTATATATTTCACTTGTTTTCTGTTGTGTAGCATGTGATGTTATGAGTTTAATCTTGGTGCTGCTAAGTCACTTCAGTCGTGTCCAACTCTGTGCGACCCATAGATGGCAGCCCACCAGGCTCCCCTGTCCCTGGGATTCTCTAGGCAAGGACACAGGAGTGGGTTGCCATTTCCTTCTCCAGTGCATGAAAGTGAAAAGTGAAAGTGAAGTCACTCAGCCATATCTGACTCTGTACAACCCCATGGACTGCAGCCTCCCAGGCTCCTCCGTCCATAGGATTTTCCAGGCAAGAGTACTGGAGTGGGGAGCCATTGCTTTCTCTGATAATAATTGAGTTATTAGAAATTAATCCCCGACACCTGGCATTGTCTCATAAGACTAACATTGAGAAATTTTCAGAAGCGCATTTAACAGCTGCATTTTCGCTTTTCGCTTCTCCATCTGATTATACTGAAACCTAGGATCGTTTGGTTGTTTTGCTATGAAAAATAGTTTTAAAATTGAAACTATAACCTGCAATCCCCTTTACTACCAGAATGGTGACTCTTTCACATCCCCTTTATGTCTCTAAAAACTTAAAAATGACATTAGCTTTTGAGAAATAATGTAAAAATGAATATGAGGTAGTCAGCACTTCTGAAACCATGTTTCAAAAGAACAGATTTGAAAGAAAAAGACTGCTTTAAAGTGCTAAGGAGCATTGCAGCGTGGCAAGAGGTCAGTGCCTAGGAAAGGAGAGAGTAATTTAGTAGAATACAAAGGCTCTCCTTGAAAGGAGACCATTTACTCTTTAAAATATTACAGCAGTTTGAATTGGGAGCTTTACCAGTGTTCACAAAGTGGAATGAAAGGGTTGCCAAAGAAAGTGGTAAAAACCACCTCAGTCCAGACCCTTGTTAAGGAATCCAGAATTACTTCAGCAGTCTTTCAGACTGTCTGTCTCCTTGATCCGTCCTCTAATCTATCACAAACTGCACTGCCAGACCAGTCTTCTGAAAACATTGCTTTTGTCATGTTAGTCTCATGGCTACATACTCAGAGTAAGATGGATGTGACAGTTCTGTCCAAGATGAACTGCAGATAAGGAAGTTAGTACTTAGGAAATCAACAGAAGGAATGCCAAGTGTAACAGGGTAAAATTCACAAAAAATTGTGGTGATCCTGATTTAAAGAAAGAAACAGAGGGGATGTGAAGAAGGAAAAGAGACTGTGACAAATGGAAATGGACAAGGCTTGGTACCTCTTGGATATGAGAAGCAAAGAAGACAGAAAGGGATCACTGATGCTCTGGAGCCCTGAGAATGTCTAGCTTGATACCACAATGCTTATCCTGAACGGGCACTTACATGTCTTATAGCTCAGTTTCTGCAGGCCTAAATACAAGAATGATGGAATGTATAATTTCTTAGGTTGTTCAAGTTTTACAACTTGGGTTAGCTGTTATAAAGGATTTTAAGCCTCTGCAATTGAGCAAATGGTGATAGTACAAAAAGCAGAGAAATCAAAAGGAGACATCCAAAAAAATCTGCAGGAAAGATAAATTGGTTCTAAAATGGAGTCTTTACATGAGAGTGCTGATAAGTTTATGGAAATATTCAAGAACACTTAAAAACTGTTTATTGGTATCACTGTGCTCCAGGAAAACATGCTCCTTGCCTCCTTTGGAGAGCTTAATTCATATACATGTTTAGTATGAACTAGAGAAAGAGTGAAAGCAAAAATGAGAAAGGACACCGTGGAGAAGTGATGGCAATTCAGCATGCCAGTGCACTATCTTATTAACACATGCTCAGAATGAGTAAGAGTTGGAAGATAAGAATATGCTGTAACTCAGTTTCATCTTCCTCTCATCTCTCAGTTGAGAACAGTATTGTCCCACTGCACATAATTTTCTGTATTTTTCATACAACCATGGCATCTAAACTCAAACCAAGTGCAGTCAACCCCTTGTATCTGTGGGAGATTGGTTCCAGGGCCCTCACAGTTACCAACATTTGAAGATGGTCATGTCCTTTATATAAAAAAAGGTTTAGTATTTGGGCATAATCTATGTACATCCTGCTGTATACTTTTAATCACCTCTAGATTACTTACAATAGCAAGTAGAATATAGATTTCCTTCTCCAGAGGATATTCCTGACCTGGGGATTGAACTCGAGTCTCCTGTGTTTCCTGCATTGCAGGCTGATTCTTTACCCGCTGAGCCATGTGCTGCTGCTGCTGCTAAGTCACTTCAGTCGTGTCTGACTCAAGGCTCCCAAATACTATTTAGATAGTTGTAAATGCTATGCAGATAGTTTCCAGCACACAGAAAATTCAATTTTCACCTTGGGGAATTTCTGAAATTTTTTCTAAATATTTACAATCTGCAGTTGATTGAACCTGGGGATATGGAACCAATAGATCCCTAGAATTAGCTCATCTCATTCTCTATCAAGGAACTAATGATACTGCAAGGTAAAAGGAAATATGGCTGTACCTGTTTTATTGAGATACCGTGTTGGTCTCTAATGTAGCTCCCACCACCGGGATCATCAGTGGTAGTTTAGAGGACTAGATATGGCTTTCCATAAAGACAACCATCCTACTTTATGCCTACAGTTCACAGAATCCAGGAAATAATGAAGAGGAGTCTGGAGTGATTAGTACTAGGGAGAAGCTTTTGCTTTGAATTTTATTTCTAAGTCAGAGCTTAAATAATTGAGAGGATAAAAGCGTGTTTTTCAAGATTAGAACTAGCAGAAAAAAATGAACTTGGTTCGAGCATCTATGAGATCTTTGTCTAACATAAATAACTGGAAGCAGGATTATATATGAGGGTTAAGCAAGGAGTAAACCCAGCCAAGACACATGCTCATCAGGGCTGAGGCATTAACCAAACTAAGATCAGAGGAAAGAAGCCTAGACCAAAGCTGGGTCAGAAGAGGAAGTTAATGTTGCTCAGAATACCACACTTGGTGCAACTGCAACTTTGTCTTGCTGCCTTTTTCTTTAACTCTTTAAGTAGATAGCCACCCACAAGTGTGTGTCTGTGAGAGACTCTGTTACTAATATGCTCCCTAGTTGGAGGAATGTAGCTTTAGCCACAGGGCAGCAGTGGGCCAGCATACATTCAATCAATTTCAATGATGTTCCTATTTAGACAAGTCTACAATGAAATAATTATTACCAATAATACATAATCTACTTACACATATTTTCTCATTTGGTGCTGACAACAAAGCCACTGTGAAGGTAATTTTTGAATTTTTTATAGATAATCGAGGTTCATAGAGTTTAAAAAAATATTTACTGGTTGAGTCACTAGGCTCTTACCTTCTTCCAGTGACTAAGTCTTTGCCTGCCAACCCACTTTAGTGTGTGGTCCTTAACTTTCCCCCTGGTCCTCAGGCTTCTGTCTTATACTCTCCATGTATTATTTCACAGATAAGAAACTTTCATTCCAAACCAAGACCATGGATAACTTAATATCTCATCCCTCCAGTGGCCAGGCTTGCTCACTTGACCTTCCCTGTTTCAGGCTTCTCTGTTACATGCCAGAGTTGGCTATAGGGAAATAAAGGCTACTAAGTTTTATTTCTCAATTTTTTGAGACCTATATTCTTTCAGGGACATCCATATGAACAAACAAAATTCTATTTTACAGGGACTATGGGGAAAGACTTAGAACAACTGTTCTCAAATATTTTCAGCCTCAGTTCAGCCAAAGAATAGGATACCATTCTCTCAGTAACAAACATTTAATTTTAACCCACATAGCTGCTGAGAAGTCCATCTGAAAAGCAGGAGTCATGATCCTACCCCTTCTTCATTCCCTTACTCCCAAGGCCCTCCCACTGAGCATCACTGATGTTGAGGCTGTAGTCAAGTAGAGTTGGTAGAGATGGGGAGGATTCACTTACACCTGCCTTATGAGCTGATGACTGTCACGTTCAAGTTTCATTTGAGAGGTCAGTCAGTGTTAGCTTATGCCACTGAGTGAGGAGACCAGTACCAGTAGAGGAAATAACAGAGTAAAATGAGACAAGTAGGGAAACGTGTAATGTCTCCAAGGACCTATAAGGAGTTCAAGATGACTAGAACAAGGAAGTATAGGGAGAAGTCCAAAGAGATGAGACTGGAGAAGAAATCCTACCTTACTGAATTCTGGTATCTTGTGGGCACTGAGGCATATTGAGTGTAAAAGAGGACATTTTCAAGTTTGTGTTCTAGAAAATCACTCTGTTAGTGATATTTAAAACCAAAAAAGTGGGCTGGCAAAAATTTCAAGAGATTAGTTAACATAGTAAAGCCTGGGCTAGGGACTGTCAATGGGAAAGTTCAGGAGAGAGGCAACTGTGCATTTTTATACTTTTATACTTTGGAACAAATGGAGATGGATGTTAATAATTGAAGGCGTTTCAAAACCATTGGTAGCCAAGCAGCAGTTATGAATGCTTGTTAAACTTAGTTAAAAACTGCCCTGGGAAAGCAAAGTCATTTTATTCTTATTGTTAGTGATATGGCTGGACAGTTGCTCCAGTTTAGAAGAATAAGGATGATTTGAGGAAGGATCACACAAGAAATAGTAATGAAGCAGTTATTCATAATGCCCAATCACTGTTGCCCTTGATGGCTTCAGTTGAGTTCAGTCCCTCAGTCGTGTCTGACTCTTTGCAACCCCATGAACTGCAGCACCCCAGGCCTCCCTGTCTGTCACCAACTCCCAAAGTTTACCCAAACTCATGTCCATCAAGTCGGTGATGCCATCCAACCATCTCTTCCTCTGTTGTCCCCTTCTCCTCCTATCCTCAATCTTTCCCAGCATCAGGTTCTTTTCAGATGAATCAGCTCTTCGTACCTGGTGGCCAAAGTTGATGGCTTAAAGACAATAATTTGAAAAAAGCTCCAGACAATGACAGTTCTGAGTTGAGGAGTAATTCTGAAAAGCTGGATTCTGAATGATAATTTGTTTTGTTTATATTTTCCTTTTCATATGTAAGAAAAATATATATGACATATGACAGAAATCTATACCACAGAGTCACTTAAAGAGGGCCCTTCAATAAGTATAAAATTTAAATTCTAATTTCAAGGAGAGTATGATGTCAGAGATTAACTTGATTTTTCCCCAATGATATATAAAATAACATTTCATCTTATGACAGATAATATCT
>SJYC01101080.1:0-10211 GCA_006408675.1 Madoqua kirkii
ATGAGAAGGGAGTTGTCAATTACACAAATACAAATACTCATTCATTGTTGATAATAATGGAAATCTTTTCCAGAAAATGAAGAAAAGGAAAAGAAAATATCCTGAATGGCTTATCCTAATATGCTGCAGGTGAATAAAGTGTATCATAATCATCAAGAAAATTGTTAAAATGGGTATAAAATACATTAATCAGAAAAAGCAATATTGGTCACTGTATGTTTATCATTAAGGTAATAAATGCAAAGAGTTTTTTTTTTTTAATCTGAAAGGGTGTACAGCTATACTAGAGGATAGGGAGTTAAAATGATTTAGTTAAACTTTTACATTGCCTTAATATTCCATAATGCTAAAAAAGATTAATTATATAACCCTGCCCAATAATTGCCTTGGAAGCATAGAAATAAACAGAAGTATTATGGGTTTTTTCAGGCTTATAGTCTTCAAATAATTTAACAACTCCTTTGGATATAAGCAGAGTCTACCAATTTTCTGATTTCTAATGGAAATCAGCAAGTCTCCAAATATTACCAATTAAGCATCAAGCTTCCACATGTGGAAAGAGCACATCTTTGTCCCATAATTAGAAAGTGCTACTTTCAGGAAACCTACTTATAGTTTCCATGCATTACTCCTCTTGTGTCTTCTCAGAGTTCTTTTTCAATCTGAATAGACTTAGTATGTTATCAGGTCAACTTTGGAGTAAAAATAACTGCTATGTATTTAGTAAAATCAGCTTTACCCCTCCTACCTGTGTGTCAGATTTCTTGAAATTACTGATTACCATATATATCTTTTAGAAAATTTGTATTATTTTTTTCTGTAATGAAATAATTAACTGAACCTGACTCAAAGTATGTAGCCACATTTTTATACACAGATTTTATTAAACTCAGTAAACTCCTTTTAGTATAATTAGATGAAGTAAGAAATAAAACCATGAAAAATATGAAAACTTTTTAAGAGAACAAATGTTGAATTAGAATACATCTCACTTAATTTAGCCTATAAAATTATATCCATTGTCAATTATATGTGGTCATTGACGTTCCAGACATTTCTGTGGATCTCCTGATGCCTTTGTCTCATTTGTAATGCCTGTAGTCTAAAGACTCCTTTTTCATCAGGGGAACACTTGGATAGCTGGAGAGGAACCACTTGGGGAGGATTGGGACTATTTTATACAGTGATACAGGGGTTCTGTACTGAAGATAATAGCCTTTGAATACATTTTTTTAATTCAAATATTAGAAGCACCTCTAAATCAACTGGGACAGGCCTCTGAAATATACAAAATATATACATTATGTATATAGTATGTTATTAATATTAATGTACATTATATTATACAATATATAATTATATATTAATATAGTTATGTATATTTATATATACATTATTAACATGATGTTCAAGGCAAGACACTCCCACAGTGGATACCTGAGGAAGTTGCTGTCCTTAAGATTGAATAATGGTAAATTGGGGTTAATGGGAAGCCTCAACTCATATTGTTGTAAATGTGGAATTATGTAATCATAAAAGCAGTAGAGTATGATAGTGCTAAGTCTGACTTAGATCATGATCTTTGGGATGATTATGAACTATTCTGTGCCTTCATTTCTTCATCTATAAAATGGGAGAAATAATTGTACCTATTCCTCAGTGGATTTTTTTGAGAATAAAATGACATAATACTTGTAAAGATTGAATTTGATTAGTATTATATCTGGCTCCTGGTAAGCACATTTAAATGTCAGCTAGAATTAGCTATCTTGCTGGCTACATTAGAGACAGCATAATCCAATCAGCTATTACAGAAAGGGGTGAAATCAAACAGCTCTTCCCTAAAATTAGATTTCCCTTCAGAATTACCTGCCTGCTATTGCCCCTGTTGATGACTGCCTCTGACCTCCTCCTCATCCGCCTAACTAGTTTCTTCTGGATTTTAACTGATATCCATGAACCTGATTTCTTGCCAAAAAGTCAATTATTTCTTTACCTACTATGTTCTTTCCATGCTTCACCTTTTTTTGGTTGTTGTTATTTAATCACTCCCAGACCTCTCCTGGTTAGGAAGGCTCTCAGTAACTATTACACAAATAATTGACATTTGTATAGCCCTTCACAGTATTTACCAAGCACTTCTCTATTCAAAAAGTGAGGCTGTTAGAGCAGGATATTTTTTTAAAGTTTGAAATAAAAGCTTTATTATTACTTGATGGATAAGCTCTTTAATGTATATGTTTATCCAAACTTCTTAGAGTAACAGTAAAAATGTAAAATAAGAAAACACAACCTGATGAAGAACACTTTGGGTGCTACCTGTGAAGCTTAAGAAAATATATTTCACTGCATTGCAGTTTTAAAAATTATAAAATATAGGTTTAATTAAATGACAAGCTCAGATGAGACAGAGATGAATTTTGGATCCATGTGTTCTAACTTTGGGTCAAGTTTGGCCTCATTGCTTGTGTATCTCTCTTCTGATGAGACAAGCATAAGGGTGAAGTGTGATTCAAGAACATATATGTGTATTATTTATTCCTGAATTTGTGAATATATACAGTTACTCCAAATTCTAGGTGGGCTTTGGAATTTAAGTTCCATGAGAAGGAAAACACAAAGAAAATAACTAACCTATTATTGATAGGAAGAAAATACATGACTCATTTATATAACACTTTGCAGTTTAAATAAATCACTTTCTCAACCATTATCACAACTGAATATGTTTCTCCACAAAGTTATTAAAGTCCCATTATTTAGGAGTCAAAACATTTCAAAGCACTTGGAGGCAGTGAGTTCGTATGCCTGCTATGTAATGTAGTGGAAAGACATTTACTGATGAACATTTTATGCCTTTATTATTCTGTTCACAGAGAAGTGAAAGCAGAGACTGCAAAGAATCAGAGCCTTAGACTGGAGCACATGAAACTGGAAAAATCTTTGGAAACCTACGCACATAATCCTTTCCCACCATTTATTTATTTTCACATATATTTAGTGTTTGAGATTATGTGTGGTGGGGGAGGTTCAAGCATGAACAAGCAGGGAGAGAAGAATATGGAAAGAGGACAGGAGGGAAGCAGGACGTCACACTGAGATGGCAGTAGCCTTTCTGAAGATGAGTGTTGAGAAGAAAAATATATATACTGCCCTTCTGTACTCTGCAGTTTCTTGGAGTTCATGAGAGAATGTTGCCGATGCGTCTTTTGTGATCTCAGTTCTTGCTCTTTGTCACTATGACTATCACAGCCCTTGACCTAGAGAGTGTCTCATGTACTCAGTCATGTCTGACTCTTTGTGAACCCATGGACTGTAGCTGCCAGGCTCCTCTGTCCATGGGGATATTCCAGGAGAGAATACGGGAGTGGGTGGCCATACCCTCCTCCAGGGGATCTTCCCAATCCAGGGATCGAACCCAGGTCTCCCGCATTGCAGGCAGATTCATTACTGCTGAGCCACTGATCAGCTGCTCTAGAGTGTCAGACAACAGAAGCTGTATTAACTCTTTTTCACAGGTTCAGTGGTGAACCACTTAACTGTTAAATGTCGTCTCCAGCTACCACACCCCGTCTCCCCTCCCATCTTTTATTCCTTCCCATTCTTTCTTTCCTCTTCCTTAGTCTCTGCCCCATAATTACTCTTGTCCTGTATTCTGTGACCTGTAGGTAACTTTTATTTCAAGTGCATGACCTTAAGTATACTCTGTTCATCACTGACAGTAACATAACCGTGTGTGATGATTTTAATATTTCACATGTATTACTGGATTTGGTCCTTATTTTCAAACATGTTATGGCATTATTACTATTTATTACCATCTTCATTAATATTTTGCTCTGACTACTGTTTTATATGAGTTGGATGATGGATTTTTGTAAATTGTCCAAGATCACCAAATTGGAAGTATTAGAGTGCAGACTGTTGGCTACTAAGAGATACAACAAGACAAAGGTTCGCCTTTGTTAAATTAAGCAGCAGGAATGAAAAGACAATCTTTGTGTCAGTGAAAACTGAATATTAAAATGCTGATAACCTATTATTGGATGTTGCAGCCTGTTTCAATGGCAGAGCTGCCCAGCTAAAACATTGTGCCCGCACTGTGATATTTCTGGCACAAAAGCTGACTCTCAACTAGAGGTTAGCAGGAGTTGTGCAGTTCAAGTGAGCAGAAGCGGATGATGATGTTAGCACCTTTTGGTTGTATAAAAAGACTGGCTTCAATGCAAGAAAAAGAAAATTCAATGTATTAAATTTACTGTAATAAGCAAACATTCAGTTCAGTTCAGTTCAGTTACTCAGTTGTGTCCGACTCGTTGCAACCCCATGAATCACAGCACGCCAAGCCTCCCTGTCCATTACCAACTCCCGGAGTTCACTCACACTCACGTTCATTGAGTCCGTGATGCCATTCAGCCATCTCATCCTCGGCCGTCCCCTTCTTCTCCTGCCCCCAATCCCTCCCAGCATCAAAGTCTTTTCCAATGAGTCAACTCTTCGCATGAGGTGGCCAAAGTACTGGAGTTTCAGCTTCAGCATCATTCCTTCCACAGAAATCCCAGGGCTGATCTCCTTTAGAATGGACTGTTTGGATTTCCTTGCAGTCCAAGGGACTCTCAAGAGTCTTCTCCAACACCAGAGTTCCAAAGCATCAATTCTTCTGCGCTCAGCCTTCTTTGCAGTCCAACTCTCACATCCATACATGACTACTTAAAAAACCATAGCCTTGACTAGACGGACCTTAGTTGGCAAATATTAATATATTTAAAATTATTTTAAACTGCAGATATAACACATGCCTATTATTAAAATGTTGAACATTACTAAATTTATAACATAGGGAGTCTTCTGTCTTTCTCAAAAGCATCAATTCTTCAGCGCTCAGCCTTCTTTGCAGTCCAACTCTCACATCCATACATGACTACTTAAAAAACCATAGCCTTGACTAGACGGACCTTAGTTGGCAAATATTAATATATTTAAAATTATTTTAAACTGCAGATATAACACATGCCTATTATTAAAATGTTGAACATTACTAAATTTATAACATAGGGAGTCTTCTGTCTTTCTCTCATCCAATTTTATTCCACAGAGGTAAGTATGGTTATCAATTTGGTGAATATATTTCTAGACATTTTCAATGTGTATATAAGCACCCATGCATATGAGGGTCAATAGGAAACTTAATAATATGGAAATGTGCTTTCGTAACATACTGTATTTTTTTATATATGCACATGAGTATTTAACTTATTTACTTTAATGATTGTATCACTTCTATTGTGTAATATTCTATGATTTGTTCAGTCAGTATACTGTTACTGAATATTTAGGTTACCTAGCTTTTGTTGTTAGTAGAAAAAGTCGCAGTGAACATGCTTATACAACATTTAATCTTATGCATTTATCTTTGGATAATTCAGATAAGTGGAAATTATGGTGCTAGGATAATCACTAGTATTTTAAATATGTTGGTAAATTCTTAAGATGCTGCTTGGAGTTCAATCTGTGAAGACACAATGTACACACACACAAAATATTATTTTTACAATAAAAGTATTTTTTTTTTATCATTGCAGACAGATCAAACTTTCACCAATACTGGTTTGATTCTGTTTCTTCCTCTAGGTGCAAAGTTCCATATACCTAACGATTTTAATTATCCTCTCTGTGGTAGAATAAAACAATGTGTCAAACTAGACCGTATATAATTCTACAAAGTATGAAACTATCTAAGATGTAGAGTGATCACTGTGTGATAGTTGGTTTCTTATGCTGTCTTAACCACTGTGGTAATCCTTTAACCTTTTTTCACAGACTTTTTACTATGGACAGTGAAATTTTTTAAATAGGAACTCTATTCCCCATTGAAAGCATTCCTTTCCCCCTCTTTCAGAGCTGGTCGGGGACTTTATGGTATTGACAGTATGCCAGATCTCCGCAGAAAGAAAACTCTGCCTATTGTGCGAGATGTGGTGAGTCATTCCTTTTGACCGCATGTTTTGTCTTTATCAGATGTCATATTGCCCTTCTCATTAAATGCCTAGCCTGTAAGTATTTCATAGCATAAAACACAGAAGAAGCTGCATGCTAGCAGCATTAGGCTTATTTTCTCTTTAAAGTCGATTAGATGGAGGAAATAGCTCTAACCTTTTGACAGCTTTTGATATTAAGTGAAATTACAGATTGAGTTAAAATAGTGCTATAACTGAGCAAAAAGGAAGGCATACAACATGCCAAGTGGTCTGCAATTGGGCTTTGATGTACTCAATTTTATAAATGATCATGAGTTTAATTTGCAGTGGAAGGATGAATTTGAAGTCTTCACCTTAACCCTATAATCTTTAGCATTTTATAAAACAAGCAGACAATGTTAATCAGTTCTTTTATTCTTTTGTATTAAGATCACATCTAACCAAATTAATAAGCTTTCACTCTCCAAAGAAAACCATAGCTTCCAGGTCATTAAAGCCCATATTAACCCTGAATATAACTCTGAATAACAAACTCTACTATAAGGAAATATGCTGGAGACTGCTGAGAAATGAAAAGAATTAATAATAGTCTGTATTAAAGTCTAAAAAATAGCCCATCAATAGGAAAAAGAAATGCTTTCTATCATCCACAGTCTTTTCATGTTTTGAAGCCATATTCTTAATGGTTTATTGCATGAAAATATATTTCCCCCAGAGAAATAGAAGTTTCCCTTTTACAACAATGTACACAGATTCTTGATACTGGCAATTTTAAATTTTGCTGTGAAAACCTTTATCTGAAGGTCATCACTTTAGCTTTAAATTAGAAAAGACAAAGTCTTTCCTGGAAAAATCTATGCTGGAAATCATGACATGTCAGTTATCTCAGATTCCTGCGGTTGTAGTGTGACATCACTTTTTAGCATTAGGCTTATTTAACTTTATTATGTTCTTTTTTTCATATGTCTAATTATTTATATTTTATTTTCTCTATCACTTGGACTCTTCAGGCCATGGTAAGTGATTTTAAATTTATTTAATATTTGGCAGTCTTCTCAAATACTGCTCTTATTCATGTGATCCAAGAGAACATGGTGGGGAAATAAAAAGACAGAAACATATAAAAATAAGAAGTTTGGGTTCTATAAGAATTTAACATCTCCATTCTGAAAGACAGAACAACTTATGTAAATAGCAAGTGCAAATATGGACTAAAATAGACTAAAAATATAATTTGAGGGACAGTAGTTGTCAGAGATAAAAGACTATCTTTGGAGATAAGTGCCCTATAAGTTTACATGGTAGGGGTGGAGACAGATGGAAAATCACCTCCTCACTAGGACTGTACTGAACTGAACTGAACTAAGCTCAGTGTCTTTGTGGCTCCAAGTAGATATATTTCTGACCAGATGAATTATTCCACTCTGACTTCCCTTTGTTCCTAATGGGGGAGAATAGTTAATATTCCCATGTAGAACTGATTTCCACAGTTCTCTATAGTACCATTGAGTACATTAACTTTATATCATATATGTTTCTAGTGGGAGCCATATAATGGTTCTATTTTACAGGGGAAACTAAAGGAATGTAGCTATTACTTAAAATCACCTAAGTTACCAGCTTTGAGTGAAGAGAACAAACCTGGGAATGATGATTCTCACTTGATAAAATGCATACTTGGTAAGAAAATACATTGGCTAAATATGGAAGCATATTCCAGGAAACTATAGGCGACTCAAGAATCATCTAATACCTGTTGTGATTCAGGGCTATCAGAGAGATGAGCTGGCTCTGTATCAGTGGTCCTGTTTTATGAAGGCATGTGATTATGGTCATCTTGGAGAAAAACAATGTTTTGGAAGCCTCATGCTAGCCTAGAAACCTTGGGTTACTCAGGCTTTCTTACTGGGCCTCAGTTTTATCATCTGTGAAATGTAGGGTCTAGGTTTGATGATCTAAAAGGGACTTTTTTAGCTATAATGTTCTGTGATTCCACATTCTGGATGAATTGGATGACTACTGAAGAGTGAACAGTGAGAGTCTATACTCTCACATTTTCATCTTCTGCTGAGTAATAGGTAAATAACAGTCACCTCACGTATCAGTAACTCACGATTGTTTTTTTGTTGTTGTTGTTTTAATTTTTTAAGACCCTGGCTGCCCGGAAATCTGGACTCTCCCTGGCTATGGTGATTAGGACATCTTTAAACAATGAGGAATTGGTAGGTGCAGAGTCAGCTACTAACTATGCATTGATCATAGTCTGGGGAAAAGCACTCTGCTTGGGCCGCTTGTTTGTTATGTTTATTCCAAAGTTCTAGGAATAACTGGGAATATGCAGAAAGTCTCACCCAGAACAAATTTCCTCAAAGCCTCAGCTGCACTATCAGACAAGTTATCCTGTGTTGCTCAAATATTCAGGTACCTTCTTATCTTTACAAATGCTATTTCATCCAAACACACTTTGCTTGTTATAATCCACCTGAAAATTCCTGCTAAATTTCTACATAGTCCACATGTTGCCTCACTTTTGAGGCTTTTCCAAACACCTCCCTCCCCTTTTGGCTAAATTATTTATTTCTTCCTCTGGGCCTTCCTAGCGTTTAATCACAACCTCCAGAGGATGGTATGGTTAAGAGTGAAGGCTGCTCGGGGTGAATCTCATTTGGACCACTAAATTAGCTTACTGTATCTGGCAAGTTATGTAACTTCTCTGGGCCTGACTTCTCTCATATGTATAGTGATGTGATAATAATACAGTAGATAAAAAGATAAGTGTTTAACATGCTTGCTCAGCTTGTACAGCCTACTGTACAATATTTATTGTACACTATACAATAATATGAGCTGGAGCTTTTATTATTTTTGTTAGTACAATTTGATTATTTTACATAAGCCTTCCTTTTGACTCCATGAGGGTAAGAACTGTATCTTGTTTGATGTTCTTGTAAATGTTTTCATCCCTATTGCTTACTACATAGTCTGGCATGAGATAGATGCTTTGTCAATTCCTTATTGAATGAATGAACCAACATGATTAGAAGGTAGAAATAGATTGCAAATATCTAGATCAGGGATTCTTGAATTTGGCTAATTAGAATTGTCTGTAGGTGTGTGTGTGTTTATGTGTCTGTGTGTGTTCCTCAGTCATGTCCTACTGTTTGCAACCCCATGGACTGTAGCCTGCCAGGCTCCTCTGTCCATGGAATTCTCTAGGCAAGAATACTGGAGTGGATTGTGATTCCCTTCTCCAGGGGATCTTCCCAACCCAGAGATCAAATTCAGGTTTCTCCTGCACTGTAGGCAGATTCTGTACCATCTGAGCCATCTAGGATCACCTAGGGGAGCTTTCAAACTGATGTCTGGGTCTTACTCCCATGAATGATTTAACTGGCTTCAAGTGTAACATGGATCAATTGAGTTCAGTTCAGTTGCTCAGTTGTGTCTGACTCTTTGCGACCCCGTGAATCCCAGCATGCCAGGCCTCCCTGTCCATCACCATCTCCTGGAGTTCACTCAGACTCATGTGCATCGAGTCAGTGATGCCATCCAGCCATCTCATCCTCTGTCATCCCCTTCTCCTCCTCCCTCCAATCCCTCCCAGCATCAGAGTCTTTTCCAATGAGTCAGCTTTTTGAATGAGATGGCCAAAGTACTGGAGTTTCAGCTTTAGCATCATTCCTTCCAAAGAGCACCCAGGACTGATCTCCCCCAGAATGGACTAGTTGGATCTCCTTGCAGCCCAAGGGACTCTAAAGAGTCTTCTCCAACAGCACAGTTCAAAAGCATCAATTATTCGGCACTCAGCTTTCTTCACAGTCCAACTCTCGCATCCATACATGACCACAGGAAAAATCATAGCCTTGACTAGATGGACCTCTGTGGGCAAAGTAATGTCTCTGCTTTTCAATATGCTATTTAGGTTGGTCATAACTTTCTTTCCAAGGAGTAAGCATCTCTTAATATCATGGCTGCAGTCATCATCTGCAGTGATTTTGGAGGCCAAAAAAAAAAAAAAAATCTGACACTGTTTCCACTGTTTTGCCATCTATTTCCCATTAAGTGATGGGACCAGGTGCCATGATCTTCATTTCCTGAATGTTGAGCTTTAAGCCAACTTTTCACTCTCTTCTTTAAGTTTCATCAAGAGGCTTTTTAATTCCTCTTCACTTTCTGCCATAAGGGTGGTGTCATCTGCATATCTGAGGTTATTAATATTTCTCCTGGCAATCT
>SJYC01101082.1:0-20335 GCA_006408675.1 Madoqua kirkii
CATGGCATCACAGACTCAGTGGACATGAGTTTGGGTAGGCTCCAGGAGTTAGTGATGGACAGGGAAGCCTGGTGTGCTGCAGTCCATAGGGTCTCAAAGAGTCGGACACGACTGAGTGACTGAACTGAACTGAGGAGGTGTCTAATGGTGTCTCATTGTGAACATAATAACTAATGTTGTTGCACTGTCATTGGCTTGTTTGCCATCTGTATTTCTTTATATAGTCTAGATACAATTCCTTTATCAGATATATGGTTTGAAAATGTTTTCTGCCATTATGTTGTTTTTCTTATCATTCTCTTAACACCACCATACAAAGAACAGTTTTAATTTCTTCAGTTCAGTTTTCAGTCATGCCTGACTCTTTGTGACCCCATGGACTGTAGCACACCAGACTTCCCTGTTCATTACCAATTCCTGGAGGCGGCTGAAACTCACATCCATTGTCAGTGATGCCATCCAGCCATCTCATCCTTTGTTGCCCCCTTCTCCTCCAACCTTCAGCCTTTCCCAGCACCAGGGTCTTTTCCAGTGAGTCAGTTCTTTGCATCAGGTGACCAACCTAACAGTTTTAATTTCTTCAGTTCAGTTTTCAGTCATGCCTGACTCTTTGTGACCCCATGGACTGTAGCACACCAGACTTCCCTGTTCATTACCAATTCCTGGAGGCGGCTGAAACTCACATCCATTGTCAGTGATGCCATCCAGCCATCTCATCCTCTGTTGCCCCCTTCTCCTCCAACCTTCAGCCTTTCCCAGCACCAGGGTCTTTTCCAGTGAGTCAGTTCTTTGCATCAGGTGACCAACCTACTGGAGCTTCAGCTTCAGCTTCAGTCCTTCCAATGAATATTCAGGACTGATTTCCTTTAGGATTGACTGGTTTGATCTTGAAGTCCAAGGGACTTTCAAAAGTCTTCCAGCACCACAGTTCAAAAGCATCAATTCTTCAGCACTCAGCTTTTTTTACGGTCCAACTCTCACATCCATACATGACTACTGGAAAATTCTCCACCTTTGTGATTTTTTGGTCAAAGTTGTTTTAACTATTGTAGATCATTTGCATTTTTATATGAGTTTTAGAATTAGCTTATCAAATTTCTACAAAGCAGAAGTCTTTGGATTTTGATTGTGATTGTATTGAACCTATAGAGAAGTTTAGGAAAAATTATCATGTTAACACAATGGAGTCTTCTGTTCCATGAACATGATGTCTTTCCATTTATTTATACTTCATTCAATTTCTATAAGCAGTGTTTTGTAATTTCTAGTGTACAGCTTTTTATGCATTTTGTCACATTTATTTCTAAATATTTTACATATTTTAATGTTGCTGTAAAGTGTTTTATAATTGTTTTAATCTACTTGTGTTGTATCCTACAACCTTGCTAAATTCACTGATTTATTATAGTAACTTTTGGTCAATTTTATTGGATGTACCCTCTACATAAATGATTATGTTGCCTGCAAATAAAAGCATTTTACTTTTTTCTTTCTATTCTACATGTTTTAAATTTTAAAATACTGCTTTATTTCACTGGCTAGAAATTTGAGTGAAAGGTTAAATAGAAGTGGGGAGATCAGACACCTTGCTTTGTTAATAATCTCACAGAGCAAGTATTAAATCTTTCCCTATTAGGTATGATGTTAGTTTGAGGGTTTTTGTGGATGTTCTTTATCAGGTTGAGAAAGCTCCCTTTCATTCCTAGTTTTCTGATAGATTTTATTAGGAATGGATATTGAATTTGGTCAGGTGCTTTTTTTGCTAGAATGATAGTGTGACTTTTACCTTTTAGTTTGCTTATATGTTTAGTTTGTTAACAAGTCTTGCATTCCTTGGATAATTCGCACTTATGTTTTTTATATATAAAATATATATTCTGTATAACTAATGATGTATAATGGGCTGCCCTGGTGGCTCAGTGGTAAAGAATCCACCTGCCAATGCAGGAGACACAGATTTGATCCCTGGATCTGGAAGATACCCTGGAGAAGGACATGGCAACCCATTCCAGTATTCTTGCCTGGGAAATCCTATGGACTACAGTCCATGGGGTCACAAAAGAGTTGGACACAACTTAAGTGACTAAACAACAACAATGGTATATTATCCTTTTCATATATTGTTGGGTTTCAGTTTCCAATTTACTCGGTAGCCTTGGTGGTGGTGGTGGTGGTGGTTTAATTGCTAAGTTGTGTCTGACTCTTGCGACCCTGTGGACTGTAGCTCCTCTGTCCGTGGGATTTTCCAGGCAAGGATGCTGGAGTATCCTTATTTAAAGTATAACATTTAATGGTTTTAATTATAGTACAGATTTGTACAACAATTATCATAATCTAATTTTAGAACACTTCTCATCATCCTCCAAGGAAACCCTGGTTCCATTAGTCTCTGCTAGGGAACCTTCCCATCCACTATTAGAGCATCACTAATCTAATTATGTCTTATAGATTTGCCTACTCTGAACATTTTATATATGAAATCACATAACCTGTGGGTTTTTTTGTGTCTGACTCCTTGCACTTTTTATATTTTTTAAGGCTCACCTGTTTTATAGTATGTATCAGTAATATACTTTTTATTTCCAAATAGTCTATTGTGTACGTGTACCACATTTGTTTATCTAGACAAGTAATGTGAATTGGGGTTTCCATTTTTGGTTTTTATGATTAATGATGTTGTAAACATCTATGCACGCATTTTTGTGTGGCCACATGCTTTGTTTTATTTCTTTTGGATAGATACTTGGGAGTGGAATTGTTGTGACATGTGGTAACTCTGTGTTTAACATTTTGGAGAACTACAAACTGTTTTCCAAAGTGGCTCCTGCATTTTAAATTCCCACTAGTAATGTATGAAGGTTTGATTTGATAAAGTTTGTTTCGAATGAATTCATCTGTGTTCATTAGAGGTTATCTATAAGTTGTTTTCTTGCTGTGTCCTCTGGTCTTGTTATCAGGACAATGACGGTCTTATTGATTTAGGAAGTATTCTCTTCTCAGTTTTCTGGAAGAATTTGTGTAAGTTGGCACAATTTGTTCCTTAAATGCTTGGTAGAATTCATCAAGAAGGTCATCTAGACCTGCATTTTTCCTTCTGAGTAGGACTTTAATTATAAATTTGCTTTCTTTAATAGGTATATGGCTATTCATTTTATCTATTTCTTCTTATGTGAATGTTATTTATGTCTTTCAAGGGATTTGCATATTTTATGTAATTTGAATTTTTGGCATATATTTGTTCTAGCTCAAAGAACAAGGTTTTGGAGTCAGTAATTATCACTTATTTTTAGTATTTCATTGATTTCTTTTTTTTTAAATGGGAATAATTCTGTTTAACTTTGCTGCCAATAAAATAAAAAAGTACGTTATGATAATAAATGCAAACAACATGGTTTATCTTTTAACAGCAAAGTTGAATTTAAGACAAGTGACATTAAACAGACCCAAATGCATTGCTATAATAAAGAAGATAAAAAGTTCCATTTGGAATCAGTTCAGGTTAGAAAAGATGCTATAGATAGGAGAATACATTATGGAAAAATGAGGTAAGGGATAAAATGATGTGAATATGCAAGTAAAGACAGATAAGTAAGAGGTACATAGATCAATGGAAGAGAAGAGTCCAGAAATAGATTCACCCATACGAAGTCAATTGACTTCATACACAGGTGACCTGGTAATTCAGTGGGGAAAGGGATAGTGTCCTTCAACAATTCAAAAACTGGGTACAATGAAAATTTCCTTCAAAAGGTGAATAAATGAACAAATAGCACCATATTTATACAATGGAATACTATTCCATAATAAAAAGAAACTACTGAGGCAGAGAATTATATAGCTAAATCTGCAAAACATTGTGTAGTGCTAAATATACCAGATACAAAAGACTACATATAAATGATTCTATTTGTATGAACTTCAAAATCAGGCAAGCCTAATCTGTAACTACAGAGATCAAATAAATAGAAATCAGATCAGTGGTCAAGGATGGGATTTTGATATTAAAGAGTCACAGCAAATTTTGAAGTAGTGGAATTATTACAGCTTTGGATTGGGATAGAGGCTATATGAATGCTTATAATTGTCAAAGTTCATTGATCTTTACATTTTACGTGGGTATATTATCTTGTATGTAAACTATACATCAAGAAAATTGAAATATACATGTGTATGTGCTCTTATTCCTGTATCCTTGTTCTTATCATAGAAGGTTAATCATTTATAAATTTGTCAATTATCAGTTCAGTTCAGTGGCTCAGTCATATCCGACTCTTTGCAACCCCATGAATCACAGCACACCAGGCCTCTCTGACTATCACCAACTCCTGGAGTTTATTCAAACTCATGTCCATCGAGTCAGTGATGCCATCCAGCCATCTCATCCTCTGTCGTCCCCTTCTCCTCCTGCCCTCAATCCCTCCCAGCATCAGGGTCTTTTCCAATGAGTCAACTCTTCGCATCAGGTGGCCAAAGTATTGGAGTTTCAGCTTCAACATCAGTCCCTCCAATGAACATCCAGGATTGATCTCCTTCAGAATAGATTGGTTGGACCTCCTTGCAGTCCAAGGGACTCTCAAGAGTCTTCTCCAACACCACAGTTCAAAAGCATCAATTCTTCAGTGCTCAGCTTTCTTCACGGTCCAACTCTCACATCCATACATGACCATTGGAAAAACCATAGCCTTGACTTGATGGACCTTTGTTGGCAAAGTACTGTCTCTGATTTTTAATATGCTGTCTAGGTTGGTCATAACTTTAAGGAGTAAGCATCTTTTAATTTCATGGCTGCAATCACCATCTGCAGTGATTTTGGAGCCCAGAAAAATAAAGTCTGACACTATTTCCACTGTTTCCCAGTCTATTTGCCATGAAGTGATGGGACCAGATGCCATGATCTTAGTTTTTACTCTTGTCTTTATGACTATATTTTTTCTTCAACTAACTTTGACTATAATTTGTTTCTATTTTTCTAGTTTGTTAGTGTGCAAAGTTTTTTTTAAAAATAATTTGATACATTTTCTCTTTTGTCAAGATAGGCATTTAATGCTCTGTATCTCTTCCTACATATTTAGTTGTATCCCCTAAACTTTAATGTGTTCTCATTTTTATTCAGTTCAGTTCAAACCCTTTCTAATCCCTCTTTTGAAATCATCTTTGATCCATGGATTATTCAGTTGTTTACACTTCAAATATTTAGACATTTTCTAGAATTGTTTTGTTCTTGAGTTCTTACAAAATTCCACTGTAGTCAGAGAAAATACTTTTAAATTCATTGAAAACATTTTAATAACCCAGAATATGACGTGCAGGTAAGTGTTCTGTGTGCATCAGGAGAAAAATCTTTATTTTTCTGTTGTCATGTGGCATGTTCTTTCGTTGTTCAGTTGCTCTGTTGTGTTTGACTCTTTGCCACCGCAAGGACTGCAGCTTGCCAGGTATTCTAGTCCTTCTCTATCTTGCGGAGTTTGCACAAACTCATGTCCATTGAATCAGAGATGCTATCCGACCATCTCACCTTCTATCATTCCCTTCTCCTCCTGCCTTCAGTCTTTCCCAGCATCAGGGTCTTTTCCAATGAGTCAGTTCTTCACCTCAGATGGCCAAAGTATTGGAGCTTCAGCTTCAGCATCAGTCCTTCAGATGAATATTCAGGGTTGATTTCCTTCAGGATTGAATGGTTTGGTCTCCTTTCTTCTCCAACACCATAGTGCAAAGCATCAATTTTTCAGTGCTCAGCCGTCTTAACAGTCCAACTTTCACATCCATACATGACTACTGGAGAAACCATAACTTTGACTGTATGGACCTTTGTTGGCAAAGTAATGTCTTTGCTTTTTAATGTGCTGTCTAGATTGGTCCTAGCTTTTCTTCCAAGGAGCAAGCATCTTTTAATTTCATGGCTGCAGTCACCATCTGCAGTGATTTTGGAGCCAAAGAAAGTAAAGACTGTCACTATTTCCATTGTTTCCCCACCTATTTGCCTTGAAGTGATGGAACTGGATGCCATGATCTTAGTTTTTTGAATGTTGAGTTTTAAGCCAGCGTTTTCACTCTCCTTTTTCACCTTCATCAAGAGGCTCTTTAGTTCCTCTGTTTTTCTGACATTAGGGTGGTATTATCTGCATATCTGAGATTATTTATATTTCTCCCAGCAATCTTGATTTCTGCTTGAGCTTCATCCAGCCCAGCATTTCACATGATGTACTCTGCATATAAGTTAAATAAGCAGGGTGCCAAAATACAGCCTTGATGTATTCCTTTCCCAATTTGAAACCAGTCCATTGATCCATGTCTGGTTCTAACTGTTGCTTCTTGATGTGCATACAGGTTTTCTCAAGAGGCAGTTAAGGTGTTCTAGAATTACCAACTCTTTAAGAATTTTCCACAGTTTGTTGTGATCTACACAACCAAAGCCTGTAGCAGAGTTAATGAAATAGATATTTTTCTGGAATTCTCTTACCTTTTCTATGATCTAGTGGATGTTGACAGTTTGATCTTTGGTTCCTCTTGTGTTTTCCAAATCCAGCTTGTAAAAGTACTATTGAAGCCTGGCTTGAAGGATTTTAAGCATTACCTTGCAGCATGTGGGATCTTCATTTCCCCACTAGGGACTGAATCCAGCTCCCCTGCATTGGGAGTGTGGAGTCTTAGCCAGTGGACCACTAGGGAAGTCTCTTTAAGTGTTCCACAAGTGTCAATTAAATCAAGTTTGTTAAATACATGGTTCACATCTTCTGTGTTTTACTGGTTTTCTGTTTAGTCATTCTGTTGATTGTTTCTGTGGATTGAATTGTGTCCTCCCTAACTCCCAGTGTGATGGTATTTGGAGATGGGGCTTTGGGAAGTAATTAGGTTTAGACAGCATCATGAGAGTGGAGCCCTCAAGATGAAATTAGCATCCTTTTAACAAGAGACACTAGATAACTTTCTCTCTCTCTCTGCCACGTAAGGACACAGCCAGAAGGGAGCCATCTGCAATTAGGAAGATAGCTCTTACCAGATTCTGACCTTGATGACACTAATCTCAGACTTCCAGCTTCTTGAACTGTGAGAAAATAATCTGTGTTCTGTAGTCCTCTAGTTTATAATATCTGATGAAGATAATGATTGAGAGGGGTATTAAAATATTTGATCAAAATTAAGTTATTTCTTAGTTCTGTCAATATTTGTTTTTCGTGTTTTAAGCTCTGTTATTAGATAGTGAAGTGAAGTCGCTCAGTCGTGTCTGACTCTTTGCAACCCCGTGGACATAGCCCACCAGGCTTCTAGCGTTCATGGGACTCTCCAGGCAAGAATACTGGAATGGGTTACCATTTCTTTCTCCAGGGGATCTTCCCGACCCAGGGATCGAACCCAGGTCTCCCGCATTGGAGGCAGACGCTTTAACCTCTGAGCCACCAGGGAAGCCCTCTGTTATTAGATGGATATATCTAAATATAAAAGCTGAAATTTTAAAACTTCTAAAACAAGACATAGAAATAATTCTTTATGATCTTGGGCAGGCAAAGATTACTCAGGCCATGATAGCTGAATTAGGAAGGAAAAAATTGATAATTTGGAATTCATACAAAATTGATATTTGTTCTTTGAAAGATACTTAGAGGAAATAAAATGGGAAACCACAGACTGGGAGAAAATATTCCAACAAATAAACCTGATAAAGAACATGCACCCATAATATATGAAGGACTGAACAGAAGACAAATTATCCAACTAATAAGATGACAAAGTACATGAACAGACACTTTGCAAAAGAAGATATGTGACTAGTTAATTAACAATGAAGATATGCTGAAAGTCCTTGGTCTTTAGGAAGTGCAAATTAAGCCACAATCAAATACCCTTGCACACTGAATGGAATGACTATAATTAAAAGACTGACCACAGCAAGTGCTGATGAGAATGTAGAGGAACTGGAACTTGCAGACACTGCTGATGGGGATATAATGTGGTACAACCTCTTTTAAAAATTTGACATCTTATAAAGCTATCAGTTCAGTTCAGTCGCTCAGTCATGTCTGACTCTTTGCGACCCTATGAATCGCAGCATGCCAGGCCTCCCTGTCCATCACCATCTCCCGGAGTTCACTCAAACTCATGTCCATTAAATCAGTGATGCCATCCAGCCATCTCATCCTCTGTTGCCCCCTTTTCCTCTTATCCCCAATACCTCCCAGCATCAGAGTCTTTTTCAATGAGTTAACTCTTCGCATGAGGTAGCCAAAGTATTGGAGTTTCAGCTTTAGCATCAGTCCTTCCAAAGAACATCCAGGGCTGATCTCCTTTAGGATGGACTAGTTGTATCTCCTTGCAGTCCAAGGGACTCTCAAGAGTCTTCTCCAACACCACAGTTCAAAAGCATTAATTCTTCGGAGCTCAGCTTTCTTCACAGTCCAACTCTTACATCCATATGTGACTACTGGAAAAACCATAGCCTTGACTAGACAGACCTTTTTGGCAAAGTAATATCTCTGCTTTTCAATATGTTATCTAGGTTGGTCATAATTTTCTTCCAAGGAATAAGCGTCTTTTAATTTCATGGCTGCATTCACCATCTGCAGTGATTTTGGAGCCCCCCAAAATAAAGTCTGACACTGTTTCCACTGTTTCCCCATCTATTTCCCCATGAAGTGATGTGACCAGGTACCATGATCTTAGTTTTCTGAATGTTGAGCTTTAAGCCAACTTTTTCACTCCCCACTTTCACTTTGATCAGGAGGCTTTTTAGTTTCTATTCACTTTCTGCCATAAGGGTGGTGTCATCTGCATATCTGAGGTTATTGATATTTCTCCCGGCAATCTTGATTCCAGCTTGTGCTTCTTCCAGCCCAGCGTTTCTCATGATGTACTCTGCATATAAGTTAACTAAGCAGGGTGACAATATACAGCCTTGACGTACTCCTTTTCCTATTTGGAACCAGTCTGTTGTTCCATGTCCAGTTCTAACTGTTGCTTCCTGACTTGCATATAAGTTTCTCAAGAGGCTGGTCAGGTGGTCTGGTATTCTCATCTCTTTAAGAATTTGTCACATTTTGTAAAACTGTATAATTAAGATGGTAACATTTTGTTTTATATGAATTAAAGCTCAACAAAGTTGGTTAGAAGGAAAAATTAGAGGAGGATTTTGAAATGGTTTTGAAACTCTGACCTCAGTGGCAGGGTACCAGTAATGATACTGGTGTCATTGAGGTGGCAGAATAAGGCTGGTTCTACCAGTGTGAGGGAAAACCCAAAATGTTTCAGCTCCCACTCCAGGAAGGCATTGCCTGAGGTGAAGAATTATTTCTAATGTGCTGTTCACCTAGGAATAGAAAACAGATGGGATATCAACAGGAAGGAAATGAGCAATTGCCACCTCCCTCCTTCAGTCTTGCATTGTCCCTCTAGTGTACCCCAGAGCAGAAGTTTTGTTGTAATTCCAATCCCAGCATCATGGAGTAAGTATAGCAGGGTGGTTTTGGAGCTGAGAAACAACAGCTTAATAATGGGCACACCTGCTATGTGGCAAGCAGTGTGCTGAGCTTTATGGATGGACAAGGATGGAGAGGCTTGTGTTTGCCTTCAAGGAGTTTTCAGTTTCATAGGGCAGATAAAGCATATGTAACAAGACAAAAATTGAGATATCACTGTTCCAAGAGTATGAAAACAAAATGCTGTGGGTGTTCAGAAGGAGGATGAATCACTTATAGATGGGGTTTGAAGAAACTTCTTTGGAAGAAGTTGTATTTCACCTAGTGATCACTTATTCTTTAGTCCTCTGAAAGGCGTCCTCTTTTCTGGACTTCCCCAATTCTCAAAACAAATGGAGATTTTTTCCATATTGTGTTTCTATAAAATTCATACCTAACACCTTTTGAATACTTATGGACCAGACATGCACAGCCTTGAGCCCCAAGAAGCTATTATTGCATTTGATCTTTACAGTATCCCTCTGAAGTTGATCCTATTATGCCTCTTTGGATCAAGGAAGAAGCAGAGTATAAGTAACTTGCTTTATTGGTTGTAAAAGCACCCCAGATTCTGATCTAGGTGATCTGACCCCAGAACTTGTGCACAGACCTATCACATCTGACTGCTTTTCTAATAAAGTCTATTTACATGTTCATTAAAGAACTTGACTATATGGTTATTATTTATACATAGATCTATCTCCTTTGGGTTAGTTTTGTAAGTTATTATTCAACTTTGCAAACAGTCTTCGACCCAGTGTTTGGTCCTAGTAGTTTCTCAGTGAATGTTTTCTGAGTGAATGAATATGGTGCTTTCATAGTGCTTGGCACTGTAGGAGGGAAATTACATAGTGGTTCCTGCTAGGAGACTCAAAAATCAGGGGAGTGTGTGTAGCGTGTGTGTTCAACCAGAGAAACAGAAATCATTAAATATTTAGAACAGAGGGAGTTTAATGCCAAGACTTAGTTATATAGGTTTTGGAGGGGCTAGGAAGTCAAAGGATAATGTGGCAACCTTAAGATTAGCAATGGCAGGAAACTCTTCCTGGGAAGAAGGGCCATGTGGAGGAGGCAGAGTCTGAAACCATGGCAGACCTATGTGGAGGGGCCTCCCTGCTGGACATGCAGCCTGAGGCAGAGAGGGAGGGTGATATCTACCTTGCTTTTCCTTTTTCTTACCTTCTAATCTCTTTCTATTACCTTGTACTGACTTTCACAGGTGTCTGGAAACAGCCTGTAAGAATCAGTATGCATGTTATACAGAGCAGAGGAGATGGGAGGTTAGGAGTAGATCTGAGGCCAGACAAATCCAGGAGTGGCACATAGAGTGGGTTTTGGCATCAGCAAAATGTGGGTTGAAATTGTGGTAGACCGGAAAAGTGATCTCTCTAGAGGTACGGTCACAGTCTTTCTTTCTCTCCTCTGAACTTGAACCGGGCTGGTTTTGAGCCTGGGTTTAATCAATGGAGAGTAGGAAATGAAATGTAAGCAGAGGACTGAAAAGGTTATGCACTTTTGGACTTGGCTTTTCTTGCAGTTTGTAGATCTCTGGGGCTGTCAGGTGTATGAGCCTGAACTAGCCTTCGGATAATGGGAAACTTCATGAATGAGAGCCCAGGTCCTCCAACCAGCTCCCAGCTGACCCAACAGCTGACCCAGCAGCCAGCTGTAGACACATCAGTGAGGCCCAGCTGAAATCTCTTGAGCTCAGTCCAGATCTCTGACCTATATTCTCTGAACTAAATGAATGATTGTTGTTTTGAGTCACTAAGTTTTGGAGTAGTTTGTTATGCAGCAAAGCCAACTGGTAGATAATCCCAGTTCTTCTGCTTCTTGCTATATGACTGTGTGCAGATTGCTTCATCTTGGAGCCTTACTTTCTTTCTTTGTTACATGGTGATAATAATAACACTTATATCACAGGACAGCTGGGAAGATTTAATGGAAAAAATGCATGTAAAATGGAGGCACAGTGCTGGGCACACTGAGTGTTAAGCAAACTAATTTTTATGAGGAAGACTTCAGGCCTCTGTAGCCTGTCTGCTTTATCTAACTGTTGACTCTGTGTGGGAAAATGATGAGGTTATTGCTTAACATGACATGGCCTGATACAAATGTTTTATTAAGAAGCTGTCTTAATTTCCTGCTGGCATGAGGCAAATGAAGAGGGCATGTATTTTGTTAATTAAAAATTTAAAAGTACATAATTTCTCTTTTTGGCATAAGTGTGTATGAAAGTTTCCAAAGCTAAACCTCTGAAATGGAGTATTCACAAAGGTGTGGCTTGAATAACAATTGTGATTCACACAAAGTGTACATTTGTGTTAGAGATGTTGTAGATAAGATTATATCAAGAAGTTCAGGGTAATAAATTGCTGAAACTCATTAATTCACATAAAATCGATGTGCTTTGCCATATTCCAGATGCTTGATTGCAATTCTTTAATATAATGAGTTGCCAATTCCTTTCTCTAGAGAAGGATTGACAGATTGTAATGCAATCTGTTGGTGTTCTTTGATGGCGATTCTCAGTCGCTGCCACCACTGTTAAGGAGTTGGAATCCTAAACACAGAGGCTTTGCTGAGGGAACTGTATGTCAGTGCTGGGTATTACAGCCATTCCCATTGATATTAGGAAATATAGATTATCAGCTAGATCGAGGAGCTTCAGAAAAGGCGCAGAAGCTGGCTAAGAATATCACACAGAGGAGCCAACAATTAAATTAACAGTGCGTGCTTTACAGAACAAGATGTCTTCACAGGAGACAAAGGAAAGCTGATAAAAATGAATTATAGGGAGATTAAAAGGCCATAAAACCTCTAGGTTTTTTTTTTTTTTAGATTGTAATCCTTTTTAATCTCTTTTTTTATACTGTTTTTTTTTTTCCCCATGTTAAAGCCCCCTCCCACCTAGGTTTTTGAAGCTTGTATCTTTAAGTCTTTGGACAGAGATGAGGCTGGGGAGAAAAGGTTTGGTGTGGCTAGGAAGGTAAGATTGCCTTTGAGATGTGTAAGAAAGCTTGCAAAGGGAGGAATAAGCTCACAGGTCATAATGCTATTGATTTCTGGTTAGTAAATATAGATGCTTTCAGTTGATTTTTAAATGTTTATAGCCAGAAGTATGGTACAGTGGTTAAGATTGAAATCAGCTTGCTTGTGTTCAAATCCATCATAGCTGTGGAGTTTGGAGAAAATTAGTTTACCTTTTTAAGTCTTATGTATATAACAGGGATAATGGTAATATTTCCTTCATATACTTCTTTTGAGAATAAAAAGAGATAAAGCACAGAAATGCTTTGAATACTGCCTGCCAAACAGTTAGCACCCCAACAAATATTAGTTATTGGAGAAAATTTGGAAAAGACAGGAAAGAAAATAAATAAGGAAAATATTGCCTATCACCAGGAAGCAATTACCATTAATATTTTGATGTATTTTATTTGGCATTCCAGTGTTCTTGCCTGGAAAATTCATGGACAGAGGAGCCTGATGGGCTACAGTCCATGGGGTTGCAAAGAGTCCGACAGGACAGAGTGACAAACACTTTCACTTTCATTTGGAACTCATATCTTTTTATTGAGAGCACTGGTAACTCATCCAAACTCAGAGGACTGGCATCTCTATTATTTAGAAGAGAGAAAATGGAAAATGAGATCAGTTAAATTCAAATGAAATCAATTTGTATATATAGTAGGCAGGGTTTTAAAAGAAGTCTATATTCAGAAGATTCATTGGGAATGAAGAAATGAAGAATAGTTTTTTAAGTTCATGTAAAAACTGGTTTTGGATGCCTGTCATATTGTAAAATGTGAAGAGTTTGATAATATCCAGTGTGGGTGAGAATGTGGGGAGAAATTTGTATTTAAACAGTGCTTTTGAGAGTACAAATTGATGTAGCTTTTTGGGAGTACTCTTTGGCAATGTCTAATTATATTTTCAAAGGTATTAATAGATACTCTTAAGACCCAGCAATATCATGCTTGAATCTTTTCAAAACGGGGCATGTTCAAAAATATTCGTAAAAATTAGAAATAGTGTAACTGTCTATTAAAAATGAGTAGAAATGATAAATAATGAATTTCTATATTATGGAGAATAGCCATATATGCAGATGATACCACCCTTATGGCAGAAAGTGAAGAGGAACTAAAGAGACTCTTAATGAAAGTGAAAGAGGAGAGTGAAAAAGCTGGCTTAAGACTCAACGTTCAAAAGAAAAAAAATGAAGATCATGGCATCTGGTCCCATCACTTCATGGCAAATAGATGGGGAAACAGTGGAAACAGTGACAGGCTTTATTTTCTTGGGCTCCAAAATCACTGCAGATGGAAACTGCAGCCATGAAATTAAAAGATGCTTGCTTCTTGGAAGAAAAGCTATGACCAACCTAGACAGCACATTAAAAAAACAGAGATATTACTTTGCCAACAAAGGTCCATCTAGTCAAAGATAAGGTTTTCCAGTAGTCATATATGGATGTGAGAGTTGAACTGTAAAGAAGGCTGAGCATTGAAGAATTGATGCTTTTGAACTGTGGTATTGGAGAAGACTCTTGAGAGTCCTTTGGACTGCAAGATCAAACCAGTCAATCCTAAAGGAAATCAGTCCTGAATGTTCATTGGAAGTACTGATGCTGAAGCTGAAACTCTAATACTTTGGCCACCTGATGCGAAGAACTGACTCATTTGAAAAGACTCTGATGCTGGGAAAGATTAAAGGCAGGAGAAGTGGATGACAGAGGATGAGATGGCTGGATGACATCACCGACTCGATGGACATAAGTTTGCGCAAGCTCTGGGAGTTGGTGGTGGACAGTGAAGCCTGGTGTGCTGCAGTCCATGGGGTCATAAAGAGTCAGACATGACTGAGGAACTGAACTGAACTGAACTGTGCAGAAATTAGAAGTAGTGAGGTATACCTATATACAATGACTTCATAAGAATACCATAACATACTAAAGGGCAAAGGCCAATTGCAGAATACATTTGTTATTAACATATATTTATGTTAGAAATAAAAGCAAAATTATAAATTTCTGTGAGTAGATGATATGAAATTGATTAGAAAATATGACGACCACCAACAACAACTGAAAAGGGATTTATTTGAAAACAAATTGAGTATCCTTGCCTTCAAGTCAGGGAGGGGCAGATGTGGGGAATAGGAACTCAGAGAGGGCTTCATATTGTCTATATTATTTGAATTATTTACAAGGAGAAGGCAGTCAAGTATTTCATTTTGGTATCATTAATAAACTGAAAAGATTAAAATTTAAACAAGCAGTGCAAATTTTTAGGATTTTTAAGGAGGGAAATAAATAGCACATTGGATTGTTAGGATATATTTTCAGAGAAAAGTCTTACATTGTAAAAAGCATTATAAAACATATTCAGTACAGTTTGGCAAGTTTATTTATGAATGAACAGAAAAGAACCCATATAAAGATAGATTTTTTTCAGTTATTTTTCAGATCTTATATCTTCATTAAAATGTTTATTTATTTAAAAGTATTTTTAAAGGATCAGAATTCCTGACTTACTTAAATTTTTGCAGGCAGAAGATTATCAAGATCTTAATCATACGGATTTGCAGGTTGAGTGGTAAGCTCATTCTTGAGAAGTAGTACAAGGGACACATGGTAACTTTCCAGCTGGGTGCTTGCTTTGCTCATCTGGATTGCCAATTTCTTTAAGGAATTTCTAGGAATCCACTGGCATACACACATATATTGTAGAATGATTATCACTGTAGCATTACCTAACACCTGTAATCATGTCACATAGTTGCCATTTCTTTTTTGTGGTGAGGAATTTAAGATCTACTTTCAGCAACATTCACATATGTTATACAGTATTTGAACTATAATCACTATGCTCTGCACTATATCCCCAGAACTTGATCTTCCTATAACTGAAAGTTTATTCTATGACCAACATCTCCCTTTCCTCCCCTACCCCATAGCTCCAGAGTAACCACCATTCCAGTCTGTTTCTGTGAGTTAGATATTTTTATATTCCACGTATGATTATTGTCATATAGTATTTGTCTTTCTTTGCCTGACATTTCACATAGCATAATGTCCTCAAGTTTCATCCGTACTGTGGCAAATAATAGGATGCCCGTCTTTCTCATGGCTGAATAATATTCCATTTTTGTGTGTATATATGTGTGTGTGTTTGTGTGTGTATACACACATATACGTATGTGTGTATGTGCATGCATATGCACACCACATCTTCTTTATCCTTTTATTGCTTGATGGATGTTGAGGTTGTTTCCATATCTTGGCTATTTTGAATAATGCTGCAAAAAACCCCATGGGAACAGATTTTTTTGAATCCTGATTTTATTTCTTTTGTATATATGCCCAGAACTACCTCAGGATCATACAGTAGTTATATGTTTAAATTTATGGCCAGTGGTTCTTAAAGTATGGTCCCCAAAAGAACATCTATACCACCTGACACTGTATGAGAAATGCAGATTCTCAGTGCCCTCCTTAAAGCTGATTTAGATGCACACTTATATAAGAAAACCACTGCCATAGACAGTAAACCCTGTGGTCGCCCGCCTCGCCGATAAGGAGAACGCCACAGACAGGATTCTTCTGACACGCAGGTTTATTGTTACAGCTCTTTAAGGAAGTGGCGAGAGGGCCCCGATGCAGGGAAAGCGGTTGCTTATATAGCCCAGAGGGGAGGCGTGTCAACCTCTGATTGGCTCATAACAGAACACTGTGATTGGCTCATAACAGAACACTGCCATTGGCTCATAACAGAACACTGCCATTGGCTCATAACAGAACACTGCCATTGGCTCATAACAGAACACTGTTAGAATCCCTGATTAGCATATCCGTGACCTTAAGAGACACATCTTGCGCATGCGTCTTTTTAGTCTACGTTTGCGAAGAACCAGGAAGCAGGAAACCGGTGCCATCCCGCAATGGCGGCTGCGGCTCCCGACAAAACCCTTTGAAGGTAGGAGCCATTGCATTGCCTTGGCACTTGCTTTGGGCCTCAGAATATGATAGGTGCTACATTTATTCAGTGAAGGAGCAAGTTTGGGAGGTGTAGGTGTGTAGCTGGAGAGGTATTTATAAATTATGGATGTCAATATGATGAACACCAAACCATGAGGGTACTATGAGCACTTACTATATTGGGAGGAAACCAAAAAGCAGGACAGTAAGATCTCTGTTTTCATTAAATCTACCCGGAAGGGAAAAATAACTATTTGTGGAATATTCAAAGGCCAATAAAGATACTGATTTTCTTGTTTCCGATGTTTAGAAAACTAGGAGTTTTTGATCAGCTCAATCTGGATCATTCATTTCTTGGTTATTTACTGAATTATAGATTTGTATATTATTATATATTGCTTCTAGGAAGCCAATAAAGGTTAAATAAAATTAACATATTTTAAAACACCAACTTAACTATTATTATTGTATTTCAAGTTTTTTGGAGCTATGTGCCCATTTTAACAGTAATTTTGAACATTAGAATTTAAAATTACAAACTTTCCTTCCATTTTTAATCTGTTCATTTTTTCACAAGTATATTTGAGAATTTATCGTGTGTCAGGGAAGTAATTTTCCAAATGTGAATAATAGTCTTTAAAGTGCTGAATTTAAAAAAATGTAAATGCTATGTAATAAAATCCTTCTTTGTCTCAAGTGAAATTGCTCACTCATATAATCAGTCCCATTATGTAGTGAAGATTCGGTGGTTATTTAATAAATTTCAATCATAAGGTCAAGTGGGATAGCTGATGTTGCAGAGTTGGTTTCTTGGATCAAAGGATTTGATTTTGCTATCCACAAAAATCAAACAAATGAAGAACAGCCACATAATTATTTCATTTTGTATTGTATGGACAATGCCAGAGATGGACAAGAAAGCTGAGTTTTCAAGGCAGGATGATTTCAAAGACAGGGATAATACTAGAGAAATGAATGCAGTATCCTTTGGAGAAGCACTGATTATACAAGGCCAGAAGGGACTGGGGAGACCAACTATCTGAGACTTTGAGATGGTTGACGGGGCCTGTCGGAAAGTGGCATGGAGGATACCTACCAACTTGGGAGACTTTGCAAAAAAGTCCTTCATCACAAAAAGTCTGCAGTATGCTGCTGAAACCTGCATATTCAGTACAAGATGGGGTTAGTAGATTTAAGTGACTCTTCTGTGATCTCAGCATTGACACTTTCAAATTGTCACCTAGTTAGCATTGGGAACCCTTGCCTGGGATTTTACTAGGGATGGAGAATCCAGGACTGTTTTTAGGAAGAGAGATGGAACTGAAATCCCAGATTATTTAGGATTCCAGACTGTGATACTCTTCACAGTCCTTCTCATAGGGTATGTCCAGTTTATCTTTGCATTCAGAGGCCTGCCCTGAACCCAGCTTGGTGAAGGTCACTAAATTTGTTCAATGCCTGTATCTCTTGTTTCACTGTTAGTCTTCAGATAAAGGCTCTTCCTGAGTGAACTCTCCCCGGAGCTGGAGAGACCAAGGTAATCTGAAAAGGGCACTTGTTTCTGCAGAGATATTTTCATCCTGAAATTTCATCTTTAAAATTTAGTAACATCCACCTGACCACTGGAGCCATAGGTTTTAAAGACTTTTAAAGAGTTCTTTATTTGTTTTCTTTTTCCCCCCAAATAGACCTTATTGCAAGGTGCACATTGATTTAATTAATGTCTATTAAAGTAATAAGAGTTTTAAGAAAAATTGGGAAAAATATGATTAGATCATGTAAGCACCACTCCACTTACCCTCTTCAAATACTCTGATGCCAAGTTAAGAGTGTGGCACTGGGGGAGAAAATCTAAAAGACTGAAAATTGTTTTGACTCATCCAAGAAGACACTAAGCTATCCAAAGGAAATATCAAATACAGATCTCTTTCTCTCTTACACATACACACACATGCACACGCACAAACACACACACGGGCACAGACACACTATCTTCAAATGCTAGGCTGGGGAAGCCTGGGTTGTGCTCCTTGGATGGGCTTGAGTCTGTTAAGTAGGAAGTTTTTCTTTGGCTTTTCAGCTTTAATTCATCTTTCTCTCTGTGCTTCTCCCCATCAGAAAGACCAGACTAATGAGACATGAGGCTGTTCAGTTCAGTTTAGTCACTCAGCCATGTCTGACTCTTTGTGACCTCATGATTCGCAGCATGACAAGCCTCCCTGTCCATCACCAACTCCCGAAGTTTGCCCAAACTCAAGTTCGAGTCACTGATGTCATCCAGCCATCTCATCCTCGATTGTCCCTTTCTCCTCCTGCCCCCAACCCCTCCCAGCATCAGGGTCATGTCCAATGAATCAACTCTTCGCATGAGGTGGCCAAAGTATTGGAGTTTCAGCTTTAGCATCAGTCCTTCCAATGAACACCCAGCACTGATCTCTTTAGGATGGACTGGTTGGATCTCCTCGCAGTCCAAGGGACTCTTCAGAGTCTTCTCCAACACCACAGTTTAAAAGCATTAATTCTTTGGCACTCAGCCTTCTTCACAGTCCAACTCTCACATCCATACATGACCACTGGAAAAACCATAGCCTTGACTAGATGGACCTTTGTTGGCAAAGTAACGTCTCTGCTTTTCAATATACTTTCTAGGTTAGTCATAATTTTCCTTCCAAGGAGTGAGCATCTTTTAATTTCATGGCTGCAATCACCATCTGCAGTGATTTTGGAGCCCAGAAAAATAAAGTCTGACACTGTTTCCACTGTTTCCCCATTTATTTCCCATGAAATGATGGGACTGGATGCCATGATCTTTGTTTTCTGAATGTTGAGCTTTAAGCCAACTTTTTCGCTCTCCTCTTTCACTTTCATCAAGAGAATTTTTAGTTCCTCTTCATTTTCTGCCTTAAGGGTGATGTCATCTGCATATCTGAGGTTATTGATATTTCTCCCAGCAATCTTGATTCCAGCTTGTGCTTCTTCCAGCCCAGCATTTCTCATGATGTACTCTGCATAGAAATTAACTAAGCAGGGTGACAATATACAGCCTTGATATACTCCTTTTCCTATTTGGAACCAGTCTGTTGTTCCAGGTTCAGTTCTAACTGTTGCTTCCTGACCTGCATATAGGTTTCTCAAGAGGCAGGTCAGATGGTCTGGTATTCCCATCACTTTCAGAACAGTTTATTGTGATCCACACAGTCAAAGGCTTTGGCATAGTCAACAAAGCAGAAATAGATGTTTTTCTGGAACTCTCTTGCTTTTTCCATGATCCAGTGAATGTTGGCAATTTGATATATGGTTCTTCTGTCTTTTCTAAAACCAGCTTGAACATCAGGGAGTTCACGGTTCAGATATTGCTGAAACCTGGCTTGGAGAATTTTGAGCATTACTTTACTAGCGTGTGCTGCTTCTGCTGCTGCTAAGTCGTTTCAGTTGTGTCTGACTCTGTGAGACCCCATAAATGGCAGCTCATGAGGCTCCTCTGTCCCTGGGATTCTCCAGGCAAGAATACTGGAGTGGGTTGCCATTTCCTTCTCCAATGCATGAAAGTGAAAAGTGAAAGTGAAGTTGCTCAGTCGTGCCCGACTCTTAGAGACCCCATGGACTGCAGCCTACCAGGCTCCTCTGTCCATGGGATTTTCCAGGCAAGAGTACTGGAGTGGGGTGCCATTGCCTTTTCCTGCTAGTGTGTGAGATGAGTGCAATTGTGTGGTAGTTTGAGCATTCTTTGGCATTGCCTTTCTTTGGGATTGGAATGATAATTGACCATTTCCAGTCCTGTGGCCACTGTTGAGTTTTCCAAATTTGCTGGCATATTGAGTGCAGCACCTTCATAGCATCATCTGTCAGGATTTGAAATAGCTCAACTGAAATTCCATCACCTCCACTAGTTTTGTTCGTAGTG
>SJYC01101083.1:32-13206 GCA_006408675.1 Madoqua kirkii
GGATTGGAATGATAATTGACCATTTCCAGTCCTGTGGCCACTGTTGAGTTTTCCAAATTTGCTGGCATATTGAGTGCAGCACCTTCATAGCATCATCTGTCAGGATTTGAAATAGCTCAACTGAAATTCCATCACCTCCACTAGCTTTGTTCGTAGTGATGCTTTCTAAGGCCCACTTGACTTCACATTCCAGGATGTCTGGCTCTAGATCAGTGATCACACCATCATGATTATTTGGGTCATGAAGATCTCTTTTGTACAGTTCTTCCATGTATTCTTGCCACCTCTTCTTCATATCTTCTGCTTCTGTTAGGTCCATATCATTTCTATCCTTTATTGAGCCCATCTTTGCATGAAATATTCCCTTGGTATCTCTAACTTTCTTGAAGAGATCTCTAGTCTTTCCCATTCTGTTGTTTTTCTCTATTTCTTTGCATTGATCACTGAGGAAGGCTTCCTTATCTCTCCTTGCTATTCTTTGGAACTTTGCATTCAGATGCTTCTGTCTTTCCTTTTTTCCTTCGCTTTTCACTTGTCTTCTTTTCACAGCTATTTGTAAGGCCTCCTCAGAGAGACATTTTGCTTTTTTGCATTTCTTTTCCATGGGGATGGTCTTGATCTCTGTCTCCTGTACACTGTCATGAAGCTCTGTCTATAGTTCATCAGGCATTCTATCAGATCCATCTAGTCCCTTAAATCTATTTCTCGCTTCCACTGTATAATCATAAGGGATTTTACTTAGGTCATACCTGAATGGTCTAGTGGTTTTAGAAGGGGCTTAATCTTCCCACAATATGCTATACTGTGCCATCTCAGTATAGATATCTAAAAGAGTTGCCTGTTCTTTCTCTTTTCCCTCCTCTGCATGTCCATCTTTAAGACTCAGCTCATATGTCACCGCCCCTAGAAATCTTACTCCTTCAGGCACAATTTTCCCTTTTGGAATGTTGTATTATAATGATGTGTCTTCATGTCTATCTTCATGACTCAATGTAAGTCTGTAAAGATGTTAACTCTTTGATTTATTGTTTTATCTCCTGTGACAAGAAAGTGTCTGACCTATAGTAAGTGTTTAATATACTCAGTGACTAAATTAGTCATACCTTAATGTATCTGCATTGGGAATTGTAACTCTTTGAACTTTGACTTTGAAAGGGGCATTCCAACCACAGGATGAAAGATCCATGGCATGTTAAGATCTTCCCATTTTTTCTGGAATATCTCTTGAGCCCAGCAGTGGAACGGAGCTCAGTTTAGTTTAAAGAGCTCTGCGAGTTGTATGATAGAAACTAACACAGCATTGTTAAGTAATTTTCCTTCAATTAAAAAAAAATCACAGGATGAAAGATCCATGGCATGTTAAGATCTTCCCATTTTTTCTGGAATATCTCTTGAGCCCAGCAGTGGAACGGAGCTCAGTTTAGTTTAAAGAGCTCTGCGAGTTGTATGATAGAAACTAACACAGCATTGTTAAGTAATTTTCCTTCAATTAAAAAAAAAGAGTTCCTTAAAAAGTTTGAACAACTGTTCCAAAAGAGACAAATAAAAGTAATTATAACATACCGTGTAGGCTTCCCTGGTGGCTCAGACGGTAAAGCATCTGCCTGCAATGCAGGAGACCTGGGTTCGATTCCTGGGTTGGGAAGATCCCCTGGAGAAGGAAATGGCAATCCACTCCAGCACTCTTGCCTGGAAAATCCCATGGATGGAGGAGCCTGATAGGCTACAGACCATAGTATCGCAAAGAGTCAGACAGGAATGAGGGATTTCACTTTCTTTCACTTAATATACTGTGTGCAGTGGAGATATTGCTTCTGGCTATTTCTCTGTTATCTTGAGATAGTTGAAAGTAAAAATAAAAGTCCCTTACTTGTATCTGACTCTTTGCGACCCCAAGGACTATACAGTCCATGAAATTCTCCAGGCCAGAATATTGGAGTGAGTATTGGAATCTTCCCTACCCATGGATGGAACCCAGGTATCCCGCATTGCAGGCAGATTCTTTACCAGCTGAGTCACCAGGGAAGCCCAGAGGTAGCTGAGTGAGTAACAAATCAAATGACATATTTATACAGTGCTTTGTGAAGCACTTACATTTATACAGTGCTCATAAGACCCTGTGAGGTAGGTATAGATTTTTATTCCCATTTTAATGATGTAAAAATTTAAGATCAGAGGTGGTAAATGACTTGTCTAAGTCACACAATCCAGTGTTTTCTTCATTCCACTTTAGCTCCAAAGAGATGCCATCTCATTATCTATCTGAGCAGAGCCACCATATTGCTCTGGTGGTGAATAATAATAACTAACAGTGACCAAGTTGCTATTTTGTGTCAGATATTGGGTTAAGCACTGTGCATTGATTTACTAAAGACTCATAAAATGCATTATTACTATTCCCATTTCATGGATGTGGAAACCAAGGCATAGAGATGTTAACTCCACAGACTCACGTAGCTGCTAGATAGCAGTGCTGGGTTTAGAATTCAGGCAGTCAGAGAATACATCCTTAACCATTAATACACTGTTTTACAGTAATGCAGGTTCTGAAATTAGACCACCAAGGCCAAAATAATGACCATGAGTCTTGTTAACTGGGTATCCTTGGCCAAGAAACATAGCCTTTCCAAGTGTCAGTTTTCTGATTTATAAAATGAGATGAAAAATAAAGACAGGAATAAACAAAGTATTCCACAGTGCCTGTATATAGTAACTGTTCCACAAATGTTAGTTGTTATTTTGGTAGTAGTGGATAACAGAATATCTATCCCTGGATGACTTGATGGTAGACAGTCATAGGAAGTCATTGCTAGAACTTTGTAATGAATCCACATAACTGATGAAAAAGTTATGAAATTTACTCAAAAGAGAAGTGACACCCAGGCTACTAAAACCCGATCATAGCTTAACCAGTAGGATGCCAGAGCATGAGGATGGAAGAGCAAAAGTCACCAAGTTTTGAGGTAAAACATTTGTGTGTATGGATCCAATACTATTTCCAAGGGGAAAGAATGACCTTGCCTGGCTTTACTCCTATCTGATTGCTTGGAGGGTATATCAATTCAAGATTAAACATGGTTGCGTAAAATAGGAATCTGACTTCTATGGATTAACCTGATGGAGGATCTATTTTTCTCTCATGTTCAGTTCAGTTCAGTTCAGTCAGTCAATTGTGTCTGACTCTTTGCGACCCCATAGACTGCAGCACACCAGGCCTCCCTGTCCATCACCAACTCCAAGAGCTTGCTCAAACTCATGTCCATCGAGTTGGTGATGCCATCCAACCATCTCATCCTCTGTTGTCCCCTTCTCCTCCTGCCTTCAATCTTTCCCAGCATCAGGGTCTTTTCCAGTGAGTAAATTCTTCACATCAGGTGGCCAAAGTATTGGAGTTTCAGCTTCAACATCAGTCCTTCCAGTGAATATTCAGGAACGATTTCCTTTAGGATGGACTGCTTGGATCTCCTTATAGTCCAAGGGACTCTCAAGAGTCTTCTCCAACACCACAGTTCAAAAACATCAGTTTTTCTGCATTCAGCTTTCTTTATACTCCAACACTCACATCCATACATGACTATTGGAAAAACCATAGCTTTGACTAGACGGACCTTTGTTGGCAAAGTAGTGTCTCTGCTTTTTAATACACTGTCTAGGTTGATAATAGCTTTTCTTCCATAGCTTTTCTCTCATCTTGGGCTGCTCCCACCAGAGACTTTTCTTAAGAGATCACCCAGAAGCAGTTGTGTCCTTGACTAGAGGTCACAGCTCCTCTAATTGTACAAGCTCATTTTTTGGATCCTAGTGACCATTCTTTCTCTCTTGTATGTGGGATTATTGGGTTGCAACAACACCAGGATCATGCCTTTTTCCCACATCATGTCCACACATTTGTAAATAGTGCTTTTATTGAATTCTATTTAAATCATCCTAATTTGCGTGTATACCATTAGCTTCCTGAAGGAAACTGATGAGAATAATCATCAGTGTCTGCTCCGCACTTCCCCGGACATTATTACTGTGGTAGGGAGGAGTGCATTAAAGTGTTGTGGTGAATGCCATCATTTATTTATCCAACCAATATTTATTGAACATCAGTGTACCAAAACAAGATGCTAGATAAAAATTGAATTCCTTGTCCTCAAGTAACTCACAGTTTACATCACTCGACTCACTCCCCTTGCTTAGTCTCCAGTCTTGTCAAGTCACCTCTAAATTGCATTTTGGCTTTCTGTGCAGCATTCCCTCAGGAGTCAAATTCACTTTTCAAACTATTTCAAGATCCAGTTGACTAACAGTGCAATTCTTAGTGAAAATGAAGACATATAGAAGAATACCAGATAACATGGATGCTGGAATTAGAAAGATGAGCATTCAAAACTCATTAGATGTCTAACTTTGGACAAATTATATAATCTCCATGAACCTAAGTCATTTTTCTCATGCATGGGGCTAAAAGGCATTCATGTCTTCTGACTGTTGTAAAGGCAGAAGGAGATCATGTCCGCAAAGCTCTTAGCTCAGTGTCTTGTTCAATAAAGAAATGGAAACTATTTTAGTTTATACATTACTTTCTTGTGTGTGTGTTTGGTATAAGCTATTCTTAAATAATGATTATTTCTTGAGAGGATGATTGTTGAGTTTCTTACATGCAAAACTTAGGAACAAATTCTAGTCTGTGGTGACTTCACCTAGAAAATACGACCAAGCAAGACTCTCTCTGGGCAGCCTGAAAGTTAGTCTCAATCCACTGCTTTGCTTAAGGATGTGATCCACATTGACAAAACAGTCCCAGTCCTTGGGAGTCTAGAGTCTGGAGACTAGGTCAGGTGCTCTGGTGAGTTTCAGCAAGTATGAAGGAGAATATCCAGGTTGGCAGAACTAGGCAGAAAGTCTGGGGTTAGACAGGCTACAGGCAGGGAGCTATTTGAGCTCAGATGAGGCAGATGAGGAGATGAGCTCCATCAGGGCAAGGGAACTCAAAGGCTTAGGAAAAATGTTGCCGGGCAGAAGACACCAAAGTGGAATCCTAACTCTCTGCTCTCTTTTATATTCCCTGTGCTGGCATAGGCAGACATGTTTAAAGATATGTGATTTTTAGCCAGAGGAGCAGAACTGAGAAGGTATGGTTAGCGTCTGATCGAAGAAGGGAGAGATGGTTTGGGAATTCCAAAATTTCTCCTGCTAAGACTGTGTTTTGAAAGAATCTTGAAAGAGTTCTTCCTATTTGTCTGTTGAATTCATGTAATAACAAAGCTGAAAATAATTCTAAGAGTTTCTCATTATTAAGTATCAGAGTAAATAGTGTTATACTACTACTCTCTTATGTGGTTCTGATTATACCTTGTTTTTCACTTAATAATACCTTATGATTCCATAGCACATTATAGTTTCAAAATATTTTTACTTAGATTATCTAATTTAATGCTTATACTAGCAATGTAAGGTAGTTATTATTATCTGTTGTTATCATTCTATTGTAGATTCAGCTCAGTTTAATTCCACTGTATACTTATTGAGCACCTACTGTGTGCCTAGCATTCTGCTAGGTGTTGGGAGATAATGTCCTTCATACTTAAGTGAAGACTACTCAGATGAGAACGAGCAAAGCTTATTTATTCAGAGCTCACTATAGGGCAGGAGTCAGCACCATTGCTTGCATTTGGCAGAATTAAAGGCAAGCAGAGGAGTGGAAAAGTTTTATAGTGAAAACAGAGGCAGGTTTCATCTGTGCCCTGATTGGAGGTTCCTGTCATGAGGAGGCTAGAGGTGAGCTGTTTACATGCAGGGCAGCCTGTGTTATTGATTGGTGGAGCATAATCAGCTTATTCTGATTGGTCCTAAGTTGAAAGCTGGGCCAAAACTTAGGGAAGCTGTCAGTTATTGATCAAATGCTAATTGTTGTGGGCAGATTGCTACATACAGAGGTTGTGGTTTAATTTCTGGAACTGGTTGCTGTGGAACTTGTCATTCAGTGTACTGCTTCTATCGGTGGGCTCTTTGTATACTTTCTCTCAAGTGATAGCACTTAACAACATGAGAGTATGAATTTTAGAGTCAGAGAGATGAACATTCAAATAAATCTCCTGATGTGTAATCTGGAGCAAATTACATCATCTCTGTGGACCTGAGTAGCCTTATCTGAGGCTACTTATCTTTTGGAGGTGATGAAGAAACTGGGGCAACCAGATCTTTAACCAGCTGTCCTGGAGTCATGAAAAGTGGGGTGAAGAACTTGAGTTTAATCTGGGCTTTTCAATTCTGTTCAGTGTTCTTTCTGGTCATGACTTTCAGAGTTTATCATTGATATTAGGAAAGGGGTGGGCATAGATCTTTCTTTTAATATAGTAGCAATGCACTTCTGAGCAGCAATAAATATTTCCTCTTGCATCTTTTATCTGTGCAGCCATAGATGGTAATCAGTGAACACCTTCTTTATTTGCACTAACAGTTTCACAAGAGAAGCCTGGTATACAGCTGTAGAGTCCAGAATCAGGTCTCCAGTTTACCAGTCCCAGGTTTCCATTTGAGGCTACTGTTTTCTGTTTTCCTGGGGATTATCACCTTTATATGCTAACCTCCCAGACAGACTCTCATTTCCTCTTTGATTTAATGTGTGCTTCCCATCTATTCCTTACTCCTGCTCCCTCAGCCATCCTTGGAAAGTCTGTGCTGACCACTCTTCCAGTTATGGTTTCACAGTTTCTATCATCTTTCTTTTTTCGTTATGCAAAATTTACTAGGCAATGGCTAGGTGCTGGGGATGATCTAGGTACGGGGAATAGAGACGGGAAAAGATGATAGTAAAAATTCCTGCCCTTATAGTGCTAACACTAGTAGGAAGCAGACAAGACACATATAAGAAAACAAATAAATATGTCAGATAGTGATAAATTCTAAAGCAGATCAAAGGAGGTAGAGTATGGTGTGTGTGCCTGTAACAGCTGCACCTGCTTAGGTAAGATGGTCAAAGAAGATCTCTCTAAGGAGGTGACTTTCAAGCCAAAGCTGGAATAGAGAGAGGGCGTGAGCTATGGAAGTTCTGGAGGGATATCATTCCAGGCAGCGAGAATACCAAGTGCAATATCCTGGAGGCATTTGTGTGTTGGAGGAACTGCAAGAAGTCCTGTCATTCCAGATTGGGGTTAGTGAAGAAATCTGTGCAGCTGTAGTTTAATAGCTAAATTCTTAACTGGAGAAAGAAGTGTTAGTAAAAGCAGAACATTCATTTGCTAATTCCACTGGTTAAAGGAAGCATACAAAACTGACGCTCATTATCTTGTTTAGTAACGAGACTGTGGCATTCCAGCCCATTGCTGATTCTTTCCGTCCAGGGTATCATGATGTGTTTTTGCCTTCACATGATTGTTATCTTTTATTTTTGTTTTATTGTACTGTGATTTTCTATCTAATTCTTGGCCTCACCTTGAACTTGCATAGTGTTCATGTACTTGCAGTTATATATTCAATAGAGAAAGAGTGAGGGGCACAGGGAGGAACACGACATGAGTGTGGCACACGTGATAGATGTTGGATTGCTAGCCCACCGCTACTTTTTCCTTCTCTTTCTAGTAGCACTATCCTCCCAATTCACCTGAGAAATGTTCTTTATATTAACTATGGGGTTTGAATAAAGCTGCCATCTCTTTATGGAAATTCCCCGCCCCCACCCTCACCCTCAATTTCCCAGTGCTACACTGACTTTTAAGCACAGCTGATGATCCCAGGATAGACAATTGAGGTGAGCCAAAGGAGAATTTTCATAGTTTTTGTTGTTGTTGTTGTTGGGGGGCTAGAGTTTGTGAAAAGGATTTATATCCCGTTGGATGTCAAAAACCTACAGATGGGTGGGGGCTTGGCGCTGAGATCTATTGGTAGCTATGTTCTTTGATTTGTAGTGGTTCCTTGTGAGAGAGAATGAAGTAGACACATCAACACAAGAGCAAAGATGAGTGAGTGTGGTGGCCGTTTTATCTCTGATGCCATTCCAGGTTCTCTCTCCTGGCTGAGTGCTAATTCTTCTCTTAGTTATCTGAAGCTTCAGATACATTTCTCTTTTAAATTTAAGCAGGTTTGAGTTGCTACTTTCAATGAAAAGAGCTGTGACAAATGCAAAATACATTCAAAAATATACCATTTTGAGCTTGGCTGCATTATACTTTACATAAAACATTGTGGTTGTAAGTGATCTTATAAATACTGCTATAATTCTTAGAGTCAAGTAGAGCAGTGCTTTGCAAATTTGAAAGTCCATATAACTCACCAGGGAGTCTGGTGACAATGTGGATTCTGATCTGGTAGGTCAGAAGTATGTGCAGGGAGTCTGCCTTTCCAGTAGCTCTTCCGGGATGCTGCAGGTTTGAAGACCACAATTGGGGAAGCATGGGACTAGATAGCATATGTAAGGCATCCAGCACATCGAGCTGGTGGTCACAGATGTCAGCTGTTAAATACATATATACCTACTGAGCTGAGTGAAGACTTTTGGATCCACATTGGTCTATTGAGGTAGGAAACTTAGATGATGATGAAAATTGGAAAAGCAATTTAATTCAAGGCTTTATGAGGTTTATTCACCAGAAAAACACACTCTTATTTTTTTAAGATTGGAAAGTGTGAATAACACATTTAAAAAATCCTCTGACTGACTGAGACAAGTCTTTTAAACAGATTCCTAGGTAGAGTAGAAAATATGATTTTTCCTGAAGCCATACAGCCTGGGGCTGGAGGTATATTTTGTTCCTTTCCAATTTTGTGTACCAAGAAAGTCCTAGATCTTTCATTCCTATGTAGTGGGTAATTCTATGTTCAAATGTGGAAATGAGAAAATTTCTGTTTTTCTAATAACTGAACTAAGTATATCTTTTCAACTTCTCTGTTTCCCCTTTGAGCAGAAAATTCAGTCTTACCAAATCTTGGTAAACTCAAGCACATTTCCCTTAGCCCCTCCAGATAAAATCTACTTAGTTCAAGATTTCTGCACCTCATTTACTTTCCTGTTTTCTTCAGGGATGTCTCAGTTCTTGCAGGCTCATTCATGGTCCAGATGTTGGTGGGAGGCAGCCTTTACTCCTCATCCTTTGTCCTTCTCCTTTATGTATTTCTGTCTGACACTCCTGTATTTATATGTTTGTTCCTTGTCAGTCTCTTTCTAAGTCTTATCTGCTACTAAATAATCTATGCTGCTGCTGCAGCTAAGTTGCTTCAGTTGTGTCCAACTCTGTGTGACCCCATAGACAGCAGCCCACCAGACTCCCCCGTCCCTGGGATTCTCCAGGCAAGTACACTGGAGTGGGTTGCCATTTCCTTCTCCAATGCATGAAAGTGAAAAGTGAAAGTGAAGTCACTCAGTTGTGTCCAACTCCTAGCGACCCCATGGACTGTAGCCTACCAGGCTCCTCTGTCCATGGGATTTTCTGTAGCTCCCTATATTTCTGGACACCAGGTTCTTACAGACCATTTTGCATCCTTCTTAGCCACCTCCCTAGGTTGACTGACCAATTCTCAGTCACTTCTGAATCCTTCTTGGGATCATGGGAAACATAGCAACTCTCAGGTTTCTCAAGGATGCATCTTATCTATCACTAATCAATTATTCAACAAATACAAGTGTTTCCTATATAACAAGCACAGTTCTGAACACTGGTGCCAATATTCTTTACCCTAACATAGTGCTTAGCTTACGATAGATGCTTAGATACATGTTGCTGTATGGCAGAAACCAACACAATATTGTAAAGCAATTGTCCTTTGATTATTAAAGTTTAAAAAAATTTATTTAACACATGGATATTTCTTAAAATGAAAAAATTTCTAAAAAGAAATGGAAATATTTGAATAGATAAATATTTCTCAAAATAACAAGTCATTCATGAAAATAAGTAGAAATGTTTCAGACTATTTTATTTGATACAATTTAATCTCTTCAATGGCTTCCCAGGTGGCTCAGTAGTAAAGAATATGCATGCCAAGTAGGAGATGTGAATTCAATCCTCTATCAGAAAGATCCCCTAGAGAAGGAAATGGCAACCCATTCCAGTATTCTTGCCTGGGAAATCCCATGAACAGAAGAACCTGATGGACCATATTACATGAGATCACAAAAGAAGTTGGACACGATTTAGCAACTAAACAGTGGCAAACAACAACAAATCTCTCCCCTGGTGGAGTAAAAACACCGCTTAATATCATAGCAGGGCACTGAGACACATCTTTTGAATATATTTGATGTTCTAAAGATGTGAAGTGCAGTCCCGTGCTTAGTTGCTCAGTCGTGGCCATCTCTTTGCTACCCCATGAACTGTGGCCTGCCAGGCTCCTCTGTGCATGGGGGTTCTCCAGGCAAGAATACTGGAGTGGCTTGCCATGCCCTCCTCCAGGGGCTCTTTCTGATACAGGATTGAATTCACATCTCCTACTTGGCAGGCAGATTCTTTACCATCTGAACCACCAGGGAAGCCCTGGTATGAGACTATAGGCAAAATGTACTCAGTTGTGACTATCATTGATTTCTCTAATTGGATTCTTAATTTACTTAAACCTTCGCTTGTTTTTTAAAGTGTCACTGATTCCATTACCTGGTTATTCGAGACTGTAGTTCCTTGAAGTGAAGCCGCTCAGTCGTGTCCGACTCTTTGCAACCCCGTGGACTATAGCCCACCAGGCTCCTCCGTCCTTGGGATCCTTACTATAGCTCATTTCCTGTCTTCTCACCTATACCTGGGTTGTTCAATTTCTGTGTGTGTGTGTTTTGTGATTTAGCAGCATTACTAAATGGACAGCATGCTGGGGGAGATTATACACATTTTTAATTAGGGAACATGTCTAATTGTGTTGTTTCAATGTTTCTGTCCTACAGTGTTTTGGGGTCTTAGAGGCTTTTGCATCAGGGAAGCAGGAACCACTTAAATTTTCTTTTCCTACACATAGTCTCTACACATGCACATCACCAGATGGTCAACACCGAAATCAGACTGATTATATTCTTTGCAGCCAAAGATGGAGAAGCGTTATACAGTCAGCAAAAACAAGACCAGGAGCTGATTGTAGCGCAGATCATGAGCTCCTTATTGCCAAATTCAGACTTAAATAGGAAAAGGAGTACATCAAGGCTGTATATTGTCACCCTGCTTATTTAACTTATATGCAGAGTACATTATGAGAAATACTGGGCTGGAAGAAACACAAGCTGGAATCAAGATTGCCGGGAGAAATATCAATAATCTCAGATATGCAGATGACACCACCCTTATGGCAGAAAGTGAAGAGGAGCTAAAAAAGCCTCTTGATGAAAGTGAAAGAGGAGAGCGAAAAAGTTGGCTTAAAGCTCAACATTCAGAAAACGAAGATCATGGCATCTGGTCCCATCACTTCATGGGAAATAGAGGGGGAAACAGTGGAAACAGTGTCAGACTTTATTTTGGGGGGCTCCAAAATCACTGCAGATGGTGACTGCAGCCATGAAATTAGAAGACGCTTACTCCTTGGAAGAAAAGTTATGACCAACATACATAATATATTCAAAAGCAGAGACATTACTTTGTCAACAAAGGTCCGTCTAGTCAAGGCTATGGTTTTCCTGTGGTCATGCATGGATGTGAGAGTTGGACTGTGAGGAAGGCTGAGTGCCAAAGAACTGATGCTTTTGAACTGTGGTGTTGGAGAAGACTCCCGAGAGACCCTTGGACTGCAAGGAGATCCAACTAGTCCATTCTGAAGGAGATCAACCCTGGGATTTCTTTGGAAGGAATGATGTTAAAGCGGAAACTCCAGTACTTTGGCCACCTCATGAGAAGAGCTGACTCATTGGAAAAGACTCTGATGCTGAGAGGGATTGGGGGCAGGGGGAGAAGGGGACGACCAAGGATGAGATGGCTGGATGGCATTACGAACTCGATGGATGTGAGTCTGAATAAACTCCGTGAGATGGTGATGGACAGGAAGGCCTGGCGTGCTGCGATTTACGGGGTCGCAAAGAGTTGGACACAACTGAGTGACTGAACTGAACTGAGACTTAAATTGAAGAAAGTAGGGAAAACCACTAGATCATTCATTAGGTAACCATTACCTACAATCAAGTCTTATTCCTCCTGGTTTTCTTCCCTCTACTAGCTTTTTGTAATTTAATGTCTTTTTATTGAGGGAGAAAAAGAATCACCAATGTAATTTATTTTTTTCTGAGGTTGATGTTATAAACTTTCTTCTCTAAATTTCCTAATCCATTAGCTTTTTGAAGTTCAAACCCCATTTTCTTCCTTTAATGTCTACCTTAGATAACTTTGGGCTTCCCTGGTGGCTCAGATGGTAAAGAATCTGCCTGTAATGCAGGAGCCCTGGGTGGGGAGATCCCCTGGAGAAGGGAATGGCCACCCACTCCAGTATTCCTGCCTGGAGAATTCCATGGATAGAGGATCCTGGTGGGCCACAGTCCATGTAGTTGCGAAGAGTTGACACAACTGAATGACTAACACACTTAGATAACTTTAGCTTTCTAAACTATTTTCTAAGTTCTGAATTAAAAAAAAAAATCTATCCAGAGACTCATTTGCCTTCCTGGCTTTTATTTGTATTTTTTCTTCCTTAGAAATAATGAAATCCCCCTTTCAAAAGCTGGTAGATCGCAGGAAAACAGGAATCCTGAGGGAAAGAGAAATGTCATTCACTCTCAGGATTTTATCCCTTCACCTGTAAAAGGGGGAGAGGATCATGAGATAGCTGGACATGGAGCAAGGATGACTCTTCAACAGAACTATTGGTACCTCTTGTGCTCCCAGAGATGTACCACACAGTACGGACAGCAGCAGGGTAAAGGCAGCAAATAGAGACATACATGGACTACCAATTTTGCTTGCATCTTTATTTACCTGTAGAGGACTACTTATGCCTCTTTTCATAGCCCTTGAGGGTACTTTTTGGTGCTTTTCTGCCATTAGATGTAGGCAGGGAATGCCTATCAAAAGCACTGGGTTTAGGGAATTGTTTTAAAATGCTTACTTGTGTATTAGACTTAATTCTCCCCTTCTTCTCAAATGGTATCTTCAATCTTTATCAAATGGCTAAAGCCTAGTCTATCTGGGAGAGCGAGCTGGCTGTGTTACAAGAATTCATGTTTCCATCCTTCCAAGTCCCATCTGTGCCCCGGATGTCACCTGGAGAGATGGTTTTTTTTTTTTTTTTT
>SJYC01101085.1:0-51940 GCA_006408675.1 Madoqua kirkii
AAGGAATTCACCCTGGAGCTAACTTTACATGACTTCCTCCTTTTGAAGATTCTGGTGGTTATACCCTCTCCTGGGCCGTTCGGGTGCTAATAGCTCAGTTGCCATGATGAGCTCCAGGTTCTGCATTATTCCTTGTGGTTAGCATACACTCACCGTTTGTAAATAAGCCACTTTGTTAAGTAAATCTTTTTCAAATTATCCTATCGAAAGTGTCCTCTGTGTGAGATCTGAACTAGTTCAGGTACTGTAAGTGTTGGCTGACAAACCCTGTAAGCATGGCCTGTGCTTAGAGGCAACATTGAAAGAACTTTGAGTTCAACTGGATAGAGTTTAAATTCAGTTTTTGTACTTCCACATTTATTACTGTGGGCTAAGTCTATAATGTCTTTGGTCCTCAATTATAAAAAGATAACAATATCTTATTATTATTGTTTTGGTGCTTATACGAAATATTTGCACAGAGTAGAGTCTCAATCTCTGTTTTCACAAATATTAACATAAGAATAAAAGGCCAAATGAGATTAGAAGAGGCACAGGCGAGCTGGTGAAAAGCTGAGTTAAGGCCAGGCCCTGAAACTCTCTTCATCCAGTCCCAGCGTTTGTTTCAGTCTTCCTAGCAGGCCCCTCAGGAGAAAGGGGAACGGAAAGGTGGTGGGTTTCTCTCCAGGTCAGTGAAACTGTGGTTCTCACTGGAGAAATCCTTCTCAGACAGTTGAGTGGAGTAGAGCTCAGCCAGCCCACCTGATGTCACCCAGGTAGGGAGAGCCCGAGGCTCCGGTGCTCAGCAAAGGGTAAAAATGGCAGGAAAATGATCGGGTCCAAATGATCAGCCATGTGGTCCAGAGTCTTTTTCATTGCCCAGTACTTTTAAGATGTTGAGCATTAGCTAAGTTAAGACAGAGTTTGGATTATTTGTACCTTTTTCTTTTTCAATCAGGAAATGCCAGAAGGCAAATTCATGAGCATGGCCTTAACATTTTTTATTTTGACTTCCCTATGACCTTTCCATTTTTCTTCTAGAGCAGACATATTGGGACCTCTACTGAGGGTTTCAAAGGCTCTGGGATCCATATTGAGTAGAGAAATAAAATTGGACTGACTTAAATGTATGTGCACAGCACACGCATCTGATTTTTCTATGTCATGTTTCTCTCTGGGATAATTTCAGTCTTTGTCCTGGTATCTCTTCATAATTAGTGTGAATTTGTGAGGTCTGGAGTATGTAGTCCTGTCCCTCTCTTATGGGCAAAGCCAATTTCATCTCATATTGTGAGGACATTCTCCTTATTCCTGCCACACTCGCAGGCCTTCAGTAATCTTGTTGCCCTTCACTGGACCTTTGCATTTTCCTGTTACCTCCAAAATTATCTGTCCTTGGATGCAGTGACATAGCTGAATGCATTATACATAAAAGTGTGAATGTCTCATTGGCTTATGTTACAGTTTTATGGCATTTTCATATTATCTGTTCACTTCTTAATGTAGTCTAATTTGTACACTTTCTGACTGCTGCTGTGGATTCTGCAAATATCTTTGTTGGGCTGTCCTTAGCTATGCCTGGATCTACTTTCTGTGAGGTGGCAATTAATTTAGATTTATCAGTATATGGGAACATTCTACAGTCTCCTCTCCAAAGTTCTATTAAAATAGGAATGTGGAAGATTAACACATTTAATTAATAGATAAGATATTCATTTGTTCCTAAGGCCATCTACTCAAAAGGGTTGATAAGTGATAAGCATTTTATGAGATATAATTCTGATTATGGGATAAGTTTTAGTGGTATTTCTCTATAATGATATAAGCATGGTGTGACTATTTGATATGGTATTATTCCATCAAGCAATTCCATAAGGATGTGTTATGAATGAATCAAACAGTGTCTTTCTCTGTCTCTCAACTGCACATGGAATGCATATACATAAGGTCAGACATACCGTAAGTTATAATACATAAGAGTACCGATATGTGTACGTATACACGCACTCATAGAATTGCTGACCCAAACTCTCTAGGGTGGGTGAATTTTCTAATCCCTGCTGTTAGATCTTTACTGATTTATCCATGCCATTGTCCCCAGTAGCTGTGATCGCCTTTCTCTGTACTGTCTTTCCTGTTTTCTCTCTTCTTTTGAGATCTTGTCCTTTCTAAAGCCCAGAGCAAATCCCATCTTTTCCACCTGCCCTGATTAAGTCCAGCGCACTTTGCTTTCGACTTTGTTTCTATTCAGGTAGGATTCATGGTCAGTAACATATGATCTGAGATTACAGTTATTATCTAATTTCTTCAGGTGATTGAATTTGACTCAGTAAGATTAGGGACCCTTGAGGAACCCTGATGAGAGGTCTCTAACAGTGCCTGGAATAGTATAGGTTTTCAAAAATTTCAGTTGCTTCCAATATGAAATATTAAAGTCTTTCGTATTCTTCATAAACATGTAATATTATGTTAGAGTAGTAATTGATGTCAGTAAATACTTTTGTGTAATGCATATATAAGTAAAGAGAATAGCCTGTGGTAAAACAGTGAGCTTAAAAAAATCAGAGCATGTTTAGTATGAGATAATTGTTTTTTCTTAGAACAGGAAGTTTTTCATCAGTGTAGTTTTTGTGAAGCTACATGTGCAGGAGTAGCCTACGGGAGTCTTTAGAAAAAATTTGTCTCTGAGGAGCTCTTAGAAAGTTGGCTTGAAGTCAGCATTGCCTCTGGGTTATCCTCAGCAGGGAGAAACTGATGAATACAAAGGGCTGGGTGACTCAAGGGCTGGGAAGCCGAGTGTGATGGAGAGCATGTGCTTTCTGCCTTGGTGGTCTTCCTCAGGGCTAGAGCCCAGTAGGGACTCAATAAATATTCTTTGAATTACTTTAGGATTTAGCATTTTACGAATGCTGATGTCAAGCAAGTTTCGTGATTTCTTAGTCTGTTGATCACAAATATTCATGCCAGACAGTTTTTCTGGAAGGAATTACATCAGCATAACACAAAGTCCAAGGCAGTCTTTGGATAATCAACTGGCTACATTTTTTTGTGTTAAGCACTAACATACCCTATAGATTATTTTAGGGGGCCAAATGATTTACTTTCCCAGTTAGGAACTTGATTAAAATGTGCCAGAATCAGGACCTTTCTCTCTCTATCAGTTGGTGATTTCCATTTATTGCTTACATAATTTATCATTTTGCCTAGAGAAAAGACTTTGAATGCAGGGAAGCTTGTAACAGGTGTAGTGTATGTTCTTGTTTTTCCTAGTAGCAGATGGTGCTGAAAGAAGATCATCTCTGTGGGGCCATTACAGGATAATGCACAGGAATAAATAAGCACAACTATAGGTCTCAGCAAAGACAACCGGGTCTCAAGTTGGTCCCACATTTGGAAATGGTGCATGTACAATGAGCAGGTTTATCGGTAAGCTCAGAAAGGCTTATTTAAAACTCTAGTTCTTTCCTTTTTATTTTCCTCCATATAAAATTTCCTCCCACAAATCAAACCACTGTGCTTCTCACTTGAATTACAGGTAATGTATTAAAAAAGATCTAAATAAAGTGAAGTTCTTTGAAGCAGTGCTTTGTACTACAAAGGAAGAGGTAATTTTCCTTGGAGTTCCTCCCCAGCCCCCAACAACTTCGGTTTTTATTTTAATGGATTTTATGGGACCTGGTCTTTGATCTTGGCCTCTTAAAAACCAAAGGAGCAAAGGAAGGTTAATTCCAGCAATTCTCTCATAATGTACCTCTGCTATTCTGCTTGATGGACACTGCACGAATATAATTTAACCTGTAGAGGACTGAGGATATAATTATATTCTCTTGTACAAACATACTTTTTATCTTTCTTGAAAAAAAGGGCCCCGTTGATATCAATTGTATGTATGTAATATATATATATATATACACACACATATGTCTTTTCAGTAGATATACTCCTATATTTCTCATATTTAAAAACATTTAAAATTGATAATGCCAGAGTGGTATTTCTGCAGGACCTAGGCTCATCTTTTCCCTTTCCTTGTTTAAATTTTATTTCTTAATATCTCAGCCTCAGCAGTATTTGAGGAATATTGTTCCCTTGGTCTAATGCAATTTTTTCCACATGATGTATTCTTAGCCTGTCCCTTATCGTTCCTTCACTTGCTGACACCACTGTTTAATCCATTTGGGGCTAAAATGTACTGAAAGCAAATATGTACTATTTTAACATTCTGCCTGATTCTTGTTCATTAGCAAGAGATTCTCTAGCAGATTGGTTAAATGGCCTTTACTCCTTTTAAGAAAAAAGAGCAGAGATTTCTTTTATGTCTTTGAAGGAAAAGGTAGTGCACAGGTACAAGCTTATCAAAAATAATAACACCTCCCAAAGCATCTGAGTATGTATATGTGTGCATGTGGGTTTATACATATAATCATGCATTCACAACTAGATTCATTTTTCTTATTCCTCAGTAGCATTATTATTTCTGCTTTCTGAAGTCTCATTATATATCTAGATCAAGGACCTACTGAGGTGCTTCCTTTCCTATATTAGAAAACATATTTAATGTAAGTATTTAAAATGTGGCTTTTGTATGGCTAATGTCTACACGAAAACAGGCATTTGAACTATGGTTAACCTCTGCAGTGCAAATGTCTGTGGGCCAGAGTGGGTTAATTTTTGATTGCCTTTGATTCTACCTGCATCCTCCGAACTGCAAGAAGCATGCACGATAAAGAACAAAAACAGACTGGCTTTGTGATGTCACATGCATCTGCCTCTAAATTTTAGTATGTTACATAAATGGCAACAAGCATTGAAAGAGAAAACAGAAGAAAGATTGCTCTTAACTGGAATTATTCCATTTGAAAGCTCTAAATTAATTATCTCTTCAGTTTTTGTGATTTCTCAAACATGGAGTGCATGTATATGAGTGGTGATGGGATGTGCACAATAAAAGGGGTCTCATAAAAATTGGCTATAGCTGAAGTAATCCCCTAACCACACTCCCATTTGGCAAAATTGCAAAGTAACAAGTAGGATATAAACAAAGTTAAGACAATGATCTTTTTTAGTCAGGGCCTTGTGTTTAATAATGAACACATAGAGAAGGTAAAATTATAGTAATGCTGGTCATGTAGACCAAGCCTGTTAAATGAAAACAATACATTCTACAACTGAGAATCACACAAAGGAAAATCTCAGCTTTAGTTGGACAACTTAGTATTAATTCCTTTTATTGTTTACCATGTCTAATATACCTTAGCTCCATTTTATAGGCAATATTTAATTTCTAGTATTTTTAATTTGTCTTTTTTTAATATTATCATCTTACCTCAAGTGCAATTATCCATTCCAATCTAGTAGGAATAAATTTGCTCAGGAGTTACTGCAAGATAAACACTGCTTAGAAACCATAACTTTTCTATTGTATTTGTCTAGTTAATAAAGGGAGGCATTTTATTTTCCCCCAGTGACCACTTGTACTTTGTTCAGTAATTAAGGAAGTAAGTTGATGCTCCTACATGTTAGCCTTTCTATAACCTCTGCAGGTCTGTCCAGGATGCTGGAGCCAGTTGTGTTCCGGTGTTGGGTAGTTAAGGAAAAGCCTGGGATGAAACTAGAGAAGATTCTAATAATACCTTAAATTAATAATTTGATCAGTATCAAATATATCAAGTATGTTCTGCCCGAGAATAATCTGCAGGCTTCTTTTAATCACCTGTGTTCAGGGTTGTCAAAAACAACTCCTCAGCCGCAATGGAATGCTTTAAAAACACACATGTCATCTCTGTATATTTTTATGTGTACATTTGTTCATAGGAGAAACTGCATTTTGCTGTCAGATGAGGTTTGAATCCTGGTTCTACTAATTAGTTGCATGATTTTAGGCAAATTACATAGCCTCTTTACAACTTTGCTTTCCCATCTATAGAAGGAAAATAGCAATATTGCCTACTTCATAGTATTAATGTGAGGGTGAGGTGAGGCGATGCATATGAGGCATTATATGGTGCTAAACACATAAGAGTTCAACAGAATTTTAATTATTACTATTGTTAAAATATATTTAAATATAGACTGTGTGTTGGACTATAAAGTTGCGGTGCTGATTTTTAGATGAAGTTCATGAAATCATTCTGCTTTCTTTTAATTATCAATACAAAGCAGTTACAAGCAGTACTCGTCAAGTACACTTTCTTATTTTGTTCTACCCGTTTCAAGTCTTCACCCAGATGTTTCCTCTTGATGGAAATTGCTCCTCACTCCACTCCCTCCAGCTGAGACCTTTTATTCTGTGTGGCACAGCACTGTGAACCTATCTCCATGACTGATTGGCCATTGTATATGCATTATAATCATTGCTTTCCATGTCCTCTTCTCCAGAAGGTAGGCTTCATGTCCTGTTTATCTTGGCAGCCAAACTGCCTTGTACATATGTGGTCATAGCAAGAAATCAACAAAGATTTCTTGAATAAATAAATGAAATAGAAAATACTGTTGCTTATGTATGCAAATAAGTAGTGATCTTTTTAAATGATGTCCTTCCTTATATTATTTTGCCCTTATATTATCTTTAACCATGCTTTTTTGTTTTTATTTAAGTCATCTTCAGAATTTGGGACACATCATGAAGCATTTAGGAGAATTACATGTCATTTCACTTAATCCCCCACAATTTCATGACATACTTATTTAACCGGGTGGGGAAGCAAACGTTTCTGAAACCATTACATTTTTTTTAACTGTTTTATGTATGTTGACTTGCCAGTTGTTAAGGCTAAAATGAAAAGAGACTAGAGAAAATGATGTGAAAGCAAAATCATCATCCAAAAAAAGATTGTTTATGGAGTTTGATTTACTATTTACCAATAGCACAGGCGCCAGAATTCCAGATCAGACCTATGGACACATTTGCTACCTCGAGGCGAAATCCAGCTACATCTCTTCCTGTGATTAGGGCTAGGGCTAGGTTTGGTTAGTTGGCTTATCAACATCTGAGGCTCTGAGTGATCTATACTTTCTCAGGATTGCACACATAGCATGGGATATTTGTGATTCAAGCCAAGACCTTTCTGACTAGTCAGAGTGCAAGCTTTCCCTGCACAGCATCTTCAGGGTTGAAGTCACCCCATCACTTGGTGTGGTTAGTTTGACCACCATCCCATGTGCTTGACTAGCCACTGTCTGAAGAACCCATACAATGCTGATGCACCACCAAGTCTGATCCCAGAGGACATAGCCCTATAGGAGAAGCCCTGCTGTCTTGAGTGGGAAGGTCAGCAGGGGGCAGAAGCAGGGTTGGATAAAGGGGCAGCAGTTGTGGAGCTGCCAGAGGTACTAACCTAAAAAGGGGCAAACATGTTGACTAAATAAGCAAAATATAATATTTCCCCTCTTATCAAGATAGACAATAAGCTGTGTGTGTGTTTATTTGTGTGTACATACATGCGTGTGTGTTTATCATGATCTGTCTTCTCAGAGGCATATACAATAGTGATGACTTAAAGTCTAGAGACTTCAAAATTCAGAAACTAAAAAGACATGCTTAATGCTGTTTATCAGGATCAGAGTTCTATGTTATTGTCTAAATTTCAAACCCTTAAATATACATCCTTAGAAGTTTCCTAATTCTTACTTTCCAAACAAGTTTAAAAGGTGGAAAGAGAACAAGAATTACACAAAAATGAGACACGTTTCCTGCCCCAGCTCAGTTTCTTCCTGGCTATGGCAGCTTTGGCTCTGGTGGTGAATACATTTCTTCATATAATTTAGTTAAAATAAGTTTCTCCTGCTTCCACCAAATAATTAAATAATTGGCTGCTCGCAATTTATCCCTGGCATGTACGTCATTGGTGGTGTTGAATGTGATGGGTTGGCTGACGTTAAGACTTGAGGATCACGCTGCTAACTTTTGTCAATGCTGCTGCTGCTGCTAAGTCGCTTCAGTCGTGTTTGACGCTGTGCGACCTCATAGGCGGCAGCCCACCAGGCTCCGCCATTCCTGGGATTCTCCAGGCAAGAACACTGGAGTGGGTTGCCGTTTCCTTCTCCAATGCATGAAAGAGAAAAGTGAAAGTGAAGTTGCTCAGTCGTGTCCGACTCTCAGTGACCCCATGGACTGCAGCCCACCAGGCTCCTCCATCCATGGATTTTCCAGGCAAGAGTACTGGAGTGGGGTGCCATTCCACACTATTTTTTTCTGCTCACCCCCTCCTACTCTGTACTCTATCATACACTGTGCCCCTTCCTGATCCTTAATTTCTTATGAGCAACTCTACTCTTGCCTGATTGGGAGGAACTCATCACAGGCATGAAAACAAGGGAACACCCTGTGTCACTATATTGTCCCTGTATACTCTTGGGTTTCTTTGGTACTGTTATTTTACCAAATTCTGCATATACCTTCAAACTCAATAAGATACATTTTTTTTTTTTTGGCTAGAATTTGAAGCTTATTCTTTATCTTAAAAAAGATCCTATGTGCCACTTACAAGTAATTAAACACAGAATGTTTTATCGTCACAAAAGACCTGCAGGGTCTTTCCCCCAGTATAAATGTCAACATGCTATTGATGCTGAAGTCTCTGGAAGGCCTAGAGTCTCATAAAATGTGGCCCAAATTAGGTAATTACTTAAGTCCTCTCTGTTCCAAACAATACATGAAACCAAGAAAAAGAAGTGATTTGTTTTAACCGGAGGTAAGCCTTTAATGCGTGTACACATTAAGATTTGAAAGATTAACCTCTCTGAAAGTTCAAAAAAGAAAAAAAAAACTGATGGTAACTGATTAGATATCTCAACTGCAGGGAGAAAAACAAATGCTTATGGGTAGATTTTATGTAACTTAACTTTGATTGTTTGTACTTTAGATTTCCTTAAATAACTCACTAAGAACTGTTGAAAACACCCTCTGTTTTCCAGAGAAAATTTCTTAGTTTGTGGAAGAGCTTGATAGATCCTTAACATACTGTAAGTGATATTTTGTGTGATAGCAAAAATATGTGAAACTCTTATTAGGTACATTATATTTTGAAAATTAGCTGTAAATAAAGAATGATGATTCCTCAACTGCTACTTTACTTTTATAGAGATAATGGTAATGACTATTATATTAAGAGCTAAAGTGCAATACTTTGGACTTAGCAATAAGTTTACTTTTTTGCTTTTATTTAGTGTGCCCTCATTTAAAATTCATTCACCTCTGCTATGGATGAAACATATGGAACACAGAGATGATTGGGGCTTAACCCATATGCCCAGATTGCTTATGAATCCAGTGCAGGAGAGAAGAAAAATATCCAAATAACTAGAATAGGAGGCAGTGCTTCATAAGCATACCAGCAGAGGTACTGTCGTTGTGGGCAAGTTTGGAGCTCTAAGAGACTTATTTGTTTGGGAGGATTTTGGAAGGCTTCTTGGAGATGGTGGACTTAGAACAAGGTAACAAATAAGGGCATGTCCTTGCCAGAGGCAGAAGAACAGAAGAGATGGGAGGGCATCTCATGCAGGGGAAATAGTAAGAACGAAAGAAAGACTTTGTGGGGTAGTGTCTGAAGCCCCAGAATGTCTACATTTGACTAGCATAAGAGACATGTGGAGAAGATTGGGCAAAACGTCTGAAAGTATAGATTAGTTCCTGATTATGAAGAAATTTGACCACATGGAAAAGGGGTTTGGAATTTGTTCTGAGGGTATAATCACAGGAAGTGCCTACTCAGAAGAGGGACAGGATCAGCCATGCCTTGGGAAAATTCCTCTGGTAGTATGTGCAGACCTCTCATTGACGTTGGGATGAAGTTTCAAATCCTTAACACGGTCTATGAGCCCCTGCGTAATCCAGCTCCTTCTGCCTCTCCAGCCTGTTCTTTCCAGGCGGGTACCAGACCCGCTCGGGTTCTCTTAGCCTGTGGGTGGGCGGGTACCAAGCTGTTTCCTGCTTCTCCCACATCTCCCCCATAACCACTTCTTTCACAACTTCGTTAAAAGTTATATTATCAGGGAAAGCATTGCTGACCATCAAGCATCTTTCCTGTTTCTTTGTATTTATCACTTATCTTAGTGTTGGAATTAATAATTACTGTGTCACTTTGCCTATTACAGATGAGAAATTTAAGCTCAGAAAGGTTTTCTTCCCCTCCCCACAACAGAAGAGCAAAGAAGGAGGAAAGCAGACTAGGGCTTTAAGTAGTATTTACCCCAGAAAAAAGGAGAACATTTCTAGTGTTTAGTTGATTTTATGCAATGACTTCCTGCTTGTAATCCTTGGATAAGTAAATATATATTTGTCCTCTTCCATAATATAATAACTGTGTATTGTCACCCTGCTTATTTAACTTCTGTGCACAGTATGTCATGTGAAATGCCAGGCTGGATGAATCACAAACTGGCATCAAGTTTACCAGGAGAAATATGAACCTCAGATATGCAGATGACACCACTCTAATAGCAGAAAGTGAAGAGGAACTAAAGAGCCTCTTGATGAAGGTGAAAGAGGAGAGTGAAAAAGCTGACTTAAAAATCAATGTTCAAAAAAACCAAGATCATGGCACCCAGTCCCATCACTTCATGTCAAATAGATGGGGAAACAGTGAGAGATTTTCTTTTCTTGTACTCCAAAATCACTGTGTATGGTGACTACAGTCATGAAATTAAAAGACCCATGCTCCTTTCAAAGAAAGCTATGACCAACGTAAACAGCATATTAAAAAACAGAGATATCACTTTGCTGACAAAGGTCCATATAGTCAAGGCTATGGTTTTTCCAGTAGTCATGTATAGTTACGAGAGTTGGACCATAAGGAAGTCTGAGTGCTGAAAAATTAATGCTTTTGAACTGTGCTGCTGGAGAAGACTCTTGAGAGTCCTTAGGACAGCAAGGTGATCAAACCAGTCAATCCTAAAAGAAATCAACCCTAACTATTCAATGGAAGGACTGATGCTAAAGCTCCAGTACTTCGGCCACATGATTTGAAGAGCCAACTCATCAGAAAAGACCCTGATGTTGGGAAGGATTGAGGGTAGGAGAAGAAGGGGGTGACATAAGATGAGATGGTTGGATGGTATCATGGACACAATGAACAGGATTTTGAGCAAACTCAGGGAGACAGTGAAGGACATGGAAGCCTGGCATGCTGCAGTCCATGGGGTGGCAGAGAGTTGGACAAACAGTGACTGAACAGTAACTACAACATAATAACTAACTGTTACGGGGATTTATAATTTTTATATCCACATGAATGTGATCTTTGTATCTCACTTGACCTCATAACAATCCTGGAAAGTGTGCAGAACTGATATTACCCAGTTCTACAGATAGTGTAGTCCAGGGCAGAGAGGTGATTAGCCCAAGGGCATGGCTATTAAATGACAAACTGGGACTTTGTTCCCTTTAACTTTGAATTCTGGTCTTTTTGATTGAGTTATTTTCCCTCTCAAATAGGATATTATGAAGAGATGTTAATATAAGTACAAAAATGCTATGTAATATGTAGCATGTTGCTAAGTCACTTCAGTCGTGTCCGACTCTGTGTGACCCCATAGATGGCAGCCCACCAGGCTCCCCTGTCCCTGGGACTCTCCAGGCAAGAACACTGGAGTGGGTTGCCATTTCCTTCTCCAGTGCATGAAAGTGAAAAGTGAAAGGGAAGTTGTTCAGTCATGTCTGGTTCTTCGCGACCCCATGAACCACAGCCTACCAGGCTCTTCTGTCCATGGGATTTTCCAGGCAAGAGTACTGGAGTGGAGTGCCATCGCCTTCTCTGAATATGTAGCATAAATATGCATTAATGTATGGAGAAATGGAGGGAGAGCAGAGAGCTGACTGAAAGAAGGAAGTGAAGTCAGATTAGGGCATTGACACACTTCCAACTTGTTAGAGAGCAGCATTTCTTTAAGTCAGTTTGAAAAGTTGGCTAGGAAAAGGTATTTAAATCCTGCCTAAATGACCTCAATTTCTGTTCCAATAAATTACTAGTCTTCTTTGCAATTAGTCATCCAGCTTGTCAACCATATGAGCAGAGGATTTATTTTCTGTTCAGGCAGTTCTGTTGAGCAGATGGGCAGGCTGCCATAGTAGACCCTGGCTGTGCTTCCAGGTAATATGGGGGATGGGTGTGGTGGAGGGGAGGGAAGCAGAAGCTCGGATTATCATCTGGAGAAAATTTCTGATTGTTCAGTCAGCTCTGAGATGATATCCAGGCTTTGTTCTAAAATCTAGTTTTAGATGTGTGGTTTGGAAGTTAAGAGATTTTTTTCCTATTGTTATGCTGACACAAGGCCAGCTGGGCAGAGGGGAAACCAGAATGTGTGCAGGTTTAGTCCTCGAAAGCATTGATGGAGTGTTGCTTAGTTCATCATCTTCGAGGTGGGATCTTGAGTGGCAGCCAGATTTAATTACTTGGAGGTCATTGGAAGGTGCTGTAATCTGAAGCAGGAGAGGAGCTACAGATCCGAGCCTGGGGAAGCAGAGAAACAGGAGACCAAACTGTAGGAGGAAGCAGATATGGTTAAAGACTGATCCTGCCAGAGGATGTTGCTTTTGCCCCAGGTTATGTCACTGGATTGTTGCAGAGATGTGCCCTCTTGCCCACTGGACAAGTATGTGTGCTGCCCACTGGTCAACAACACAGTCAAGATTTCAACTTGGCCTTTCCTTTTAGATTAACACAATAAAGTCCTGACAGATCTGCCTGTTTCTACCATTGCTTTGCTTCAGGGTATCTCAATATGGATTTCTTTGTTCAAAACACTTAAATGACTTCTCTTTTTATTCAGAGTAATAGCCAAAGTCCTTGAGATATTTACCTTCCTGGCCCTTACTTACAGGATCTAATCATCCATTGTTTCTCTTACCTGCCTCACTGGCCCTGGTCCTACTGGCATCTTTGTAGCTTCTCAAATACACCAGGCATATTCCCACTCCAAGGCCTTTGCACTTTTCTCTGGTCTTAGATCCTCTTCTGCCCTGCATGAGTCTGTTTTATTACCTTCACACTTTTGTGAGCAATTGCCTTATCAGAGAGTCCTTTCCTGACTACCCTACTTAAAAGTACTCTTCTTACGTCACCATCTTTTTCCTGTGCTTTATTTTCTAACATCCTTTATTTAATGAGTGTATTATCTGCTTTTCACTAATACAAAGTTCCGTCAAGAAAAGGAGTTTTGTCTGTTTTTAAAATTTTTAATTTGTTAACTCTTGTATCTCCATTGCCTAGAACTATGCCAGACCTATAGTACACATTTAATTGCTATTCAATAAGTAAATAACTATACTGGACTAGGGTCTCTTTTTTTTTTTTTCACCCATCCAGCCACTCATCCAATCATTTCTGACCCAGTCACTCATCACTTCCTCTGATACTGCTTTCCTCTTTGTTCATTATTGTCCAATTTCAGTTACATTCTTTTTGCTTCCTGATCTGTCCAAATTGGTCCCCTTCTGAAAGCCTTTGTATATGCCCTTTCTTTTGCCTGGAAAGTTTTTCTTCCAGATCATCTCATCTCACTCAGATCTCAGCTCCAATGTTACCTCCGTAAAGAAGTCTTCCATGTCCTCTATCCCAATGACCTTGTTCACTATCTTCCTACCCTATTTTGGTATCATGTTTGAGATTAAATATGACTACTTAAAATTGTCTTGCTTATGTATTTGTTTGTTTACTCCTTCTATCTTGCCCCCCTGGTAGAATGTAGAGATCCTGGTGGTTTTGTTTCTCATTGTATATACAGTACCTAGATCAAAGCCTGGAGCATGTTGGGGTACTTAAGATTAAATTTCCCTGAATTAAACTGTCTGTATTGAAACCTCTGAGTATGCACACACACACACACACACACACACACACATTGAACCTCAGCTTCATCATTGACTCTCTCTCTGACTGCCTTTCTGTGTCTGTTTCTTATCTGTATATGGGTATTGTAATAGTGAATCTCTCATGTGGATAATAATAGTAATACTAATAGTGATAATTACCATTATTGAGCAGTAACTACAGACCAAGCATTGTTTTAAACTCTACCTATATTTAATTATTTAATTCTCATTGCAACTCTGTGAAGTTGGCACTATTTTAATTCACATATTTCACATGACCCAAGTATTGGAAAAGCAAATAACGTGTAGTTACAAATAGGTTGAAAGGTGCTGAAGCTAAGGAAGTCTGACTCAGAACTTGTGTTTTTACATTTACTATTACCATGTTTGGAACATAATAATCACTTAATAAACATCAGCCATTATATCTATGTAACATTTGTAAATGAATATACAGTGAATTTTGTTATTTCCCAAGGATATCAGCTGTGAAATCAGCAGCTTCATATTATATTCCAGAAAAAGCATGGGGCAATTCACCCTGATGTTAGAACATAATTCAAAAATAGAAATCCTTTGTTACATAGGGAGTAATTAAAATGCATGAAAAGGAATATATTTTATTTAATTTGACCATAAAATTTATTGAAGATGTAACATGTGCTGTATTATACTGGCAACTGACATCTGTTAAAATAAGCTTCCAGAATGCCAGTTTGGCTTAGGTAATTTTGTGAAAGAGGTTTGATATCTGTGTTCTGGATAATTCCCCAATAAAAATATCTTGGCAAACTATAGCACATAGGATTTCAAATTTGCTTTTGAATAGTTAAAATTGAACTCCAAACCTAAATGTCAAAGGAATACGTATATTTTTTTGTTCTCTATTGTTCTGTAATTTTCATTTGGGTATTTGTATACTTGTTAGTATTTACTAAGCTGCAATATTTTTTGAGAAAAGGTATTATATGTTCTTATATTTCATATTGTATTTATGGCAGAGCCTTGCATTTTGTGTAGGGAGTTAAAAACTTTTACCACTCATAGATAACCGTTGTTACCTTGTGCATATTTGGGTTTATAATTCATATTCAGGGAAATTGTTTTTCCTGGAATTTGAAGATGACATTGAATGATTAAGTATATATACATGTCAGCTCTGACTTATAGGAGACACTGTATCTCTGTTCAAGTGGAAGATTTGTGTTTAAACCTTCTATAAGGGCAGTCGGTGTACCCAGTGAAGGCATTTAGATAGTAACAGGATATTAGAGCTGGAAAGAACATTGGGACTCTATAATCTAATTTTTTCCTTTTATAGCGGTGAAAACTGAAAACCAGTTGAGAACGTCTCTAAAATAACACAGCTAGTTAGTACCAGAACTGAAGTCAGGGTACCAGGACTAGAGCTAGAACTAGGTGTTCCAGTTCCTGGTTTAAAGGTTTGTCAGAAGGAAGAGATAACATGCTGAAGGAATTTTGCTTTCCTATTGTAGACAGCACAACTTAGAAAATCTAGATGAATGAATAGTTAATGTGTCCATTAGATTATCTGCGTGAAAAATAAATGCTTTTAGCAAAAATTTTCTTGAGACTTTGAATCTGTTAAGGGTCTGTAGTGAGTAGATACATATATAAACCTTAATTTCACTAAAATAATAGATTTCTCTGATTGAAATAGTACTCATTCATTTAGAAATTAATAATATACCAAAAAGCATGAACACAAAATGAGTTACCCACCATTTTACCACTCTTAGAAAACCATTGTTAATTTATGGATATTTGGTTTTTGTAATTCATGTCATGTGTATATGTACATAGATATGTGTGTAAAACATACAATTACACATAATATAGGTTATATATAAACAAATTACATATTAATATATATCAATATAAGCATTATATGTAATAGATAATATTCTATTGTTTTATATATATAATTAATATTTGCTTAGTTAGAATTATATAAAACATTATTTAAAAATTTAAAAATGTGCTGGAGAATGTTCTCTCTTTTCTTGTCTTTGAGGTGGTTTTTTTTTTTTTTCTTGGCTGCACCCAAACAGGAATCAAACCTATGCCCCCAGCACTGGGAGTCTGAATTTTTAACCACTGGACCTCCGGGGAAATCTTTCCCCTTGAGTTCCTTTAAACTTTAGAATTACTTCACTGGTAAAACTACCTTGTCTAAGCATAATAATTGAGGGGAGAGGGCATAAATATTAAACTACTAACTTACCTTCTTAAAAATAGAGGTTTATTTAGTATTTCTGTTTCTTCTTGAATCATTTTTGGTATATGATATTTTTCAAATATATTGGCATAGATTTGTTCATTATATTCTAGTTTTGGAATGTTTTGCCTCTAGTTTCACCCCATTTTCTTTCTTAATGTCTGAATTTTGTCTGCTTTATGTTTAGTTTTTCATCAAGCTTATCAGATGAAAGTCCAGTTTTATCAAATATCTCAAAGCCTTGTGCCACCCAGACCCTTCTTTAGGATGTCCTTATTGCTCCAGCTGCTGGAAGTAGCTTCAGCTACAGCCACCTAGCCCAAGGCCACACACTTTTCCTGGGGCAGCTCACATACAAAATCTGTTTGAGGAGTAGGAGGCCAGTTGTTTTAGTCCAGTGGGACAGTTTTAATGGGTCATTTTAGTCTCAGAGCCCCTCATAGAGTCTACTGATGTTCTCTAGCTTGTATTGCAAACCATCTCCCTGCTCTGTTCCCTCTCCCTCTCTTCCATAGCTGTTAATCCCAAGAACACTTCCTAATAAACATCCTGAATGCTAAACTCTGTCTCAGAATCAGCTTCTGGAAGAATGTAAACTTTAGCATTTGGTACCAGGAGTAGACCAAAAAAACTGACAATAAGATAGAGCTTTGAGTTGTTTCATTCACTGCCCATTGGGCAGTGAGGATCCCAGCACTTAGTGGCAAGAAGAACACAGCAAGCCCCTGGTAGAAGTTATGGTCCAGTTCTGAAAACTTTCATTGCTGGTGATCCAGGATATTTTCTAGAAGGCAGTGCCCTAACTAGTGTGAAGTTTTAGCCTTTTGTAAACTGTGATGGAAATCGTTAGTAAAAAGACAGTGGGATTGGACGGCTATTTCTATGCTCTATTGAAGTTCTAGAAAAAGATAATGAAAGGCTAAAAATGAGTAACAGGCAATTCAAAGTCAAATGTGAAAGACTGAAGACCTCTTTGGGAAACTTTGAAGAAGATTGTATCTCTTGTAATGGGAGAGGAGAGAAAGCTGAAGAACAGGGACTCCATCAAAGAATATTTGAGCTCCAAGGAGTGGTTATACTTTCCATCAAGGCATATCTGCCACACCAAGGTCAGGGCCCTAGCTGGGGAAGAATGAGTAAAGGTAAGACAGTATTAAAAGAAAAAGAGTAAGAACCACAGTAAAGGACAGACTGAACAAACAGGTAGTCAATTGTAGGGGAAGTGTTATTAGAGGTGTAGCCAGTTAATCAATCAAAGTATGTTAGTTTTGTAGCTTTTGTAAGGTTTATAATTTGTTGTGATTTCTTTTTTAAATTTACAGTTTGTTGAGATTTCCTTTTTAAATTTATAATTTGTTGTGATTTCTTTTCTCCACCTAAATAAATATGTTCACTTTGTACTGGAAAAAAAAAAAAGAAAGAAAAGAAAAAGCAAGAGACTGAATGTGTAATTTCACAGAACAGGAAACAAGAACAACTCTTAAATATGTGTAAAATTCACTGGTAATCAGAGAAATGCAAATTAAAAATAAAACTAGATGACATTTTATATTTTAAATCTAAGAGTTGACAATAAAAAGTGTGTGACAGTAGTTATTGATGAGAATATTAAAGGCCAGGCACTTTTAGTTATGGTAGGTAGGAATATAAATTGATACAACTTCAGAAAGCAATTAGGATTATTTACTTCAAGATGAATATGGTGCAGATTCTATGGTGGCCCCCAAGTTCCCTTCCCTGGAGTGTGAGCAGGACCTGCTTCAATAGAATATGGCAAAAGTGATAGGATGTCCCTCTTGTGGACATAAAATTCTGACTTCCATGTTAGCAGATGCTGAGTATTGCCGGCTTTGGTGATGCAAGCTGCATTGTGAGGCACCTTATGTGGAAGCCCACATAGCAAGCAGCTAAGGGTGGACAGACAGCAAAATGAAGCCACTGGTCCAACAGCTCACAAAGAATAGAAGCTACCAAAACCACATGGCCTTGAAAGCAGCTTCTTCCTCAGTTGAACAGTCTAATGAAACCTCCACTCTGGCTGGCATCTTAATTGCATTCTTGTGAAAGGTCCTTGAAGTTGAGGATCTAGCTAAGCTGTATTGGGATTTCCAATCCAATAATCTGTGAGATAATAAATATGTATTTTTGTGTTGTTAAGTTCCTGGTAACATTGTTATACAGCAATAGGTAACTAACAAATTTCCTATGATTCAGAAATTATACTCTTGATTTTAAAACTTTAAGAAATGCTTATGTTTATACTTGCTCTCTAGGAGACATGTATAAGAATAGGTATGGCAGTATTATTTGTAAAACTACAACTGTAAACAGTTATATAAGAGTTCATAAATAGGATATTAGATATATACATTTTAATACACTCAAGCAACAGAATAATAAAAAGCAGCAAAATATACTACAACTACAGACATGAACCTGATGAAATTCACAAACACAATGTTTATCAAGGCAGGCAAAACAATGAAGAGTACAAACAGAATGGTTCCATTTACAGTTCAAACAGAGCAAAGGTAACAATATATGACTGGGAGGTACACTTTTGTGAAAGAGATTTAAAAGGATAAGGTTGAGATAGTTATTTTTGGAGGGGTATTATAGGAATTAGGATTCTTATAGCAGTTATATTGGGGAAGGGCACAGAGTCAGCCTAAAAGCTGTTGGCAGCATTCTAATTTTAAACAGGATTGTAGATACTCTGATAATTTTTATAATTATAGTTTAAATATTACTGTGTATTTTATATCTGTTCCTTCATCTGTATGAAATAGTCCACAATAAATTGGTCCAATAACTTTTCTCCTAAAATTTTTATAGAGAACTATATCATGATGAGCCTTTCATTTGACTTAATTGAAAAACATATTCTAAACGCTGGTACTTTCTTGACTGCCCTATACTTCACTGGTAGTAGATAGATACTTTTATTTTCTAGTCTAGAGGTTGATCATGGAAACACAGCATCTCCAAGACTTTTCGGGAGTTGTATTTTCCTGAAACTATTACCAAAATGAGAAAATGAATGAATCATATGTCTAATAGAAGTTCGAGGTAGAGAGAACTGGAAAAAAGATTATATAAAAGAGATAATGGTTGGGAATTTTTCATACCTGAAATATGTGAATTCTCAGATTCAGAAAATATAAAAATATCCCAGTCAGGTTAAATAAAAAATCTTTCATAATGAAATTCTAGAACATCAGAAGAAAAAAGATCTGAAACATAACCAAAGAGAAAAATCAGATTACTTATAGAGGAAATATTATTAGAAGAGCTCTTTCTTGGAAGCAACAATAGAAACTGGGAGACAACAGAATATATTCTCAAAGAAGAGTCTTCAAGATTCTGGGAGAAGAAGACATTGCATATTATTAATTTTATAATAAACATAAGTCAAGAAAATTCTGTTAAAAAACTCTGGAATGACTAAGACTCAGAGTATTTGTTTGACATTTATGATTTGTTAGTTAAGATTATTAGAGCAATGTATCAGGTTAGCACAAGCTTATTATCTCACAGTGGGGGACAGAAGTCTAAAATGAGTTTTACTGGGTTAAATTCAGGGTGGTGGCAGGCCTTCTGGAGAAAAGTGAAAAGAAAATGAAGCCGCTCAGTTGTGTCCGACTCTTTGTGACCTCATGAACTGTAACCTACCAGGCTTCTCTGTCCATGAGATTTTCCAGGCAAGAGTACTGGAGTGGGTTGCCATTTCCTTTTCCAGGGGATCTTCCTGACCAGGGATCAAACCTGGTTTTCCCAAACTGCTGGCAGATGCTTTACCCTCTGAGCTACCAGGGAAACCCTACTCTGAAACAGTTTGTTTCCTTGACGCTCAGCTTCTAGAAGCTGCCTACATTCCTTGGGCTGTGGCCTCTTCTTTGTTTTTTAAATTAATTCGTTTTTTATTGAAGGATAATTGCTTTACAGAATTTTGCTGTTTACTGTCAAACCTCAACATGAATCAGCCATAGGCATACATATATCCCCTCCCTTTTGGAACTCTCTCCCATCTCTCTCCCCATCCCACCCCCCTAGGTTGATCCAGAGCCCCTGTTTGAGTTTCCTGAGCCATACAGCACATTCCCATTGGCTATCTATTTTACATATGGTAATGTAAGTTTCCATATTACTCTTTCCATACATCTCACCCTCTCCTCCCCTCTCCCCATGTCCATAAGTCTATTCTCTATGTCTGATTCTCCACTGTTGCCCTATAAATAAATTCTTCAGTACCATTTTTCTAGATTCTGTATTTATATGTTAGAATATGGTATTTATCTTTCTCTTTCTGACTCGCCTTCAGTCTGTATAATAGGTTCTAGTTTCATCTATCTCATTAGAACTGATCAAATGCATTTCTTTTTATGGCTGAGTAATATTCCATTGTGTAAATGTACCACAACTTCTTTATCCATTCATCTGTTGATGGACATCTAAGTTGCTTCCACGTTCTAACTATTGTAAATAGTACTGCAATAAACAATGGGATACATGTGTCTCTTTCACTTTTGTTTTCCTCAGGGTATATGCCTAGGAGTGGGATTGCTGGGTCTTACCTGGACAATCCCATGGACAGGGAAGCCTGGTTGACTGCAGTCTGTGGGGCTGCTAAGAGTTGGACACGACTGAGCGACTTCATTTTCACTTTTCACTTTAATGCATTGGAGAAGGAAATGGCAACCCACTCCAGTGTTTTTGCCTGGAGAATCCCAGGGATGGGGGAGCCTGGTGGGCTGCCGTCTATGGGGTCACACAGAGTTGGACACGACTTAAGCGACTTAGCAGCAGCAGCAGCATGGTGGTTTTATTCCTAGTTTTTAAAGGAATCTCCATACCATCTTCCATAGTGGCTGTATCAATTTACATTCCCACCAACAGTGCAAGAGTGTTCCCTTTTCTCCACACCCTCTCCAGCATTTATTGTTTGTAGACTTTTTGATGAGGGCCATTCTCACTGGTGTGAGGTGATACCTCATTGTAGTTTTGATTTGAATTTCTCTAATAGTGAGTGATGTTGAGCATCTTTGCATGTGTTTGTTAGCCATCTGTATGTCTTCTTTGAAGAAATGTCTGTTTAAGTTTTTTTCCCACTTTCTGATTGGGTTGTTTGGCCAAATTCAGCACCTATTCATGATTAAAACTCTTCAAAAAATGGGTATAGAAGGAACCTACCTCAACATAGAAAAGGCCATATATGATAAGCCTCAGTTCAGTCCAGTTCAGTCGCTCAGTGGTGTCTGACTCTTTGCGACCCCATGAATCGCAGCACGCCAGGCCTCCCTGTCCATCACCAACACCCGGAGTTCACTCAGACTCACATCCATTGAGTCGGTGATGCCATCCAGCCATCTCATCCTTGGTCGTCACCTTCTCCTCCTGTTCCCCATCCTTCCCAGCATCAGGGTCTTTTCCAATGAGTCAGCTCTTCTCATGGGGTGGCCAAAGTACTGGAGTTTCAGCTTTAGGATCATTCATTCCAAAGAAGTCCCAGGGCTGGTCTCCTTCAGAATGGACTGGTTGGATCTCCTTGCAGTCCAAGGGACTCTCAAAAGTCTTCTCCAACACTACAGTTCAAAAGCATCAATTCTTCAGCGCTCAGCCTTCTTCACAGTCCAACTCTCACATCCATACATGACCACTGGAAAAACCATAGCCTTGACTAGATGGACCTTAGTCAGCAAAATAATGTCTCTGCTTTTGAATATGCTATCTAGGTTGGTCATAACTTTTCTTCCAAGGAATAAGAGTCTTCTAATTTCATGGCTACAGTCACCATCTGCAGTAATTTTGGAGCCCCCCCCAAAGAAAGTCTGACACTACTTTCACTGTTTCCCCATCTATTTCCCATGAAGTGATGGGACCAGATGCCATAATCTTCATTTTCTAAATGTTGAGCTTTAAGCTAACTTTTTCATTCTCCTCTTTCACTTTCATCAAGAGGCTTTTTAGTTCCTCTTCACTTTCTGCCATAAGGGTGGTATCATCTGCATATCTGAGATTATTGATATTTCTCCTGGCAGTCTTGATTCCAGCTTGTGTTTCTTCCAGTCCAGCATTTCTCATGATGTACTCTGCATAGAAGTTAAATAAGCAGGGTGACAATATACAGCCTTGATGTACTCCTTTTCCTATTTGGAACCAGTCTGCTGTTCCATGTCCAGCTTTAACTGTTGCTTTTTGACCTGCATACAGATTTCTCAAGAGGCAGGTCAGGTGGTTTGGTATTGCCATCTCTCTCAGAATCTTCCACAGTTTATTGTGATCCACACAGTAGCAACATTATTCTCAGTGGTGAAAAACTGAAAGCATTCCCCTAAGACTAGGATCAAGACAAGGGTGTCCACTTTTGCCACTATTATTCAACATAATTCTGGAAGTCTTAGCTACAGTAATCAGAGAAGAAAAAGAAATAATGAGAATCCAGATTGGAAAAGAAGAAGTAGAGCTCTCACTGTTTGAAGATGATATGACACTGTACATAGAAAACCCTAAATATAGTATCAAAAAATTACTAGCTAATCAGTGAATTTAGCAAAGGTGCAGGATATAAAATCAATATACACAAATCACTTGCATTTCTATGTAGTAACAATGAAAAATCAGAAAGAGAAATTAAGCAATCAATCCCATTAACCATTAGAGCAAAAAGAATTAAATATCTAGGAATAAATTTACCATCTAGAACCAGACATCTTGGAATGTGAAGTCAAGTGGGCCTTAGAAAGCATCACTATGAACAAAGCTTGTGGAGGTGTTGGAATTCTTATTGAGCTATTTCAAATCCTGAAAGATGATGCTGTGAAAATGCTGCACTCAATATGCCAACAAATTTGGAAAACTCAGCAGTGGCCACAGGACTGGAAAAGATCAGTTTTCATTCCGATCCCAGAGAAAGGCAATGCCAAAGAATGCTCAAACTACCGCACAATTGCACTCATCTCATACGCTAGTAAAGCAATACTCAAAATTCTCCAAGCTAGGCTTGAGCAATACATAAACCGTGAACTCCCTGATGTTCAAGCTGGTTTTAGAAAAGGCAGAGGAACAAGAGATCAAATGGCCAACATCCTCTGGATCATGGAAAAAGCAAGAGAGTTCAGAAAAACATCGATTTCTGCTTTATTGACTATGCCAAAGCCTTTGACTGTGTGGATCACAATAAACTGTGGAAAATTCTGAAAGAGATGGAAATACCAGACCACCTAACCTGCCTCTTGAGAAATTTGTATTCAGGCCAGGAAGCAACAGTTCGAACTGGACATGGAACAACAGACTGGTTCCAAACAGGAAAAGGAGTACATCAAGGCTGTATATTGTCATCCTGCTTATTTAACATATACAGAGTACATCATGAGAAACACTGGACTGGAAGAAATACAAGCTGGAATCAAGATTGCTGGGAGAAATATCAATAACCTCAGATATGCAGATGACACCACCCTGATGGCAGAAAGTGAAGAGGAGCTAAAAAGCCTCTTGATGAAAGTGAAAGAGGAGAGTTAAAAAGTTAGCTTAAAGCTCAACATTCAGAAAATGAAGATCATGGCATCCGGTCCCATCACTCCATGGAAAATAGATGAAGAAACAGTGGAAAAAATGTCAGACTTTCTTTTTTGGGGGCTCCAAAATCACTGCAGATGATGATTGCATTCATGAAATTAAAAGACGCTTACTCCTTGGAAGAAAAGTTATGAGCAACCTTAATAGTATATTCAAGTATATTCAAAAGCAAAGACATTACTTTGCTGACTAAGGTCAGTCTAGTCAAGGCTATGGTTTTTCCAGTAGTCATTTATGGATGTGAGAGTTGGACTCTGAAGAAGGCTGAGTGCTGAAGAACTGATGCTATTGAACTGTGGTGTTGGAGAAGACTTTTGAGAGTCCCTTGGACTGCAAGGAGATCCAACCAGTCCATTCTGAAGGAGACCAGCCCTGGGATTTCTTTGAAAGGAATGATGCTAAAGCTGAAACTCCAGTACTTTGGCCACCTCATGCGAAGAGTTGACTCATTGGAAAAGACTCTGATGCTGGGAGGGATTGGGGGCAGGAGGAGAAAGGGACGACCGAGGATGAGATGGTTGGATGGCATCACGGACTCGATGGACATGAGTCTGAGTGAACTCCGGGTGTTGGTGATGGACAGGGAGGCCTGGCGTGCTGCGATTCATGGGGTCGCAAAGAGTCAGACACCACTGAGCGACTGAACTGGACTGAACTGAACTGAAAGGAGACAAAAGAACTATACACAAAAAATTGTAAGACACTAATGAAAGAAATCAAAGATGAGATAAAGAGATTTGAGCTAGTCCGTGTTCCTGGGTAGGAAGAATCAATACTGCAAAAATGACTATATTATCAAATGCAACCTACAGATTCAATGTGATCCTATCAAATTACAAATGGCAATTTTAACAGAACTAGAGCAAAAAAATTCACAATTCATATGGAAACACAGAAGACCTCGAACAGCCAAAGCAGTCTTGAGAAAGAAGAATGGAGCAGGAAGAATCAAGTTTCCTGACTTTAGATTATACTACAAAGATTCCTTGATGAAAGTGAAGGAGGAGAGTGAAAAAGCTGGCTTAAAGCTAAACATTCAGAAAACAAAGACATGGCATCTTGTCCCATCACTTCATGGGAAATAGATGGGGAAACAGTGGAAACAGTGTCAGACTTTATTTTGGGGGGGTCCAAAATCACTGCAGATGGTCATTGGAGCCATGAAATTAAAAGATGCTTACTCCTTGGAAGGAAAGTTATGACCAACCTAGACAGCATATTCAAAAGCAGAGACATTACTTAAACAGTGTCAGACTTTATTTTGGGGGGGTCCAAAATCACTGCAGATGGTCATTGGAGCCATGAAATTAAAAGATGCTTACTCCTTGGAAGGAAAGTTATGACCAACCTAGACAGCATATTCAAAAGCAGAGACATTACTTTGCCAACAGAGGTCTGTCTAGTCAAGACTATGGTTTTCCCAGTGGTCATATATAGATGTGAGAGTTGGACTGTGAAGAAAGCTGAGCACTGAAGAATTGATGCTTTTGAACTGTGGTGTTGGAGAAGACTCCTGAGAGTCCCTTGGACTGCAAGGAGATCCAACCAGTCCATTCTGAAGGAGATCAGTCCTGGGTATTCTTCGGAAGGACTGATGCTAAAGGTGAAACTCTAATACTTGGCCACCTTATGTGTAGAGTTGACTAATTGGAAAAGCGTCTGATGCTGGGAGGGATTGGGGGCAGGAGGAGAAGGGGACGACCGAGGATGAGATGGCTGGATGGCATCACTGACCTGATGGATGTGAGTCTGAGTGAACTCCGGGTGTTGGTGATGGGCAGGGAGGCCTGGCGTGCTGCAATTCATGGGGTCACAAAGAGTTGGATATGAGTGAGCCACTGAACTGACTGGCTGACTGACAAAGCTATAGTCATCAAGACAGTATGGTAGTGGCACAAAACCAGAAATATAGACCAATGGAACAAGACAGAAAACACAGAAATAAACCCATGTATCTATATGTACCTTATTTTTGACAAAGGAGAGAAGAATATATAGTGGGGAAAGGACAACCTTCTTGAACAAATGGTGCTGGGAAAACTGGACAGCTACATGTAAAAAAATGAAATTAGAACACCTCCTAACACCATACATAGAGATAATCAAAATGGATTAAAGACCTAAATGTAAGGCCAGAAACTACAAAATTTTTAGTGGAAACCATAGGCAGAACACTTGATGACATAAGTCAAAGCAAGATCCTCTATGGCCCACCTCCTAGAGTTCTGGAAATAAAAACAAAAGTAAACAAGTGGGACCTGATTAAACTTAAAAACTTTTACACAGCAAAGGAAACTATAAGCAAGGTGAAAAGACAGTCCTCAGAATGAGAGAAAATAATAGCAAATGAAACAACTGACAAAGGATTAATTTCCAAAATACATAAGCAGCTCATACAACTCAATTCCTCTTCATCTTTAAAGCCAGCAATGGCTGGTTGAGATCTGCTTATGGTGTATCACTTTGACACTCCTTTTCTGAGGTCAGTTCTCATTCTGTCTACCTCTTAAAAGGAAGAAGAGTATTCGTTGCTCAGTTGTATCCGACTCTTTGTGACCCTGTGAACTGTAGCCTACCAGACTCCTCTGTCCATGGGATTTCCCAGGCAAGAATTCTGGAGTGGGTTGCCATTTCCTTCTCTAGGGTATCTTCCCAACCCAGGGATGGAACCCAGGTCTCCTTCATTTCAGGCAGACTCCTTGCTGTCTGAGCCACCAAGGAAGGCCCATATTATTTCCCAAATACTTGTTTATATATTGTGCTTTCCTGGGTAATTCAGAATAATCGCTTATCTCAAAATATTTAATGTAATCACTTCTGCAGAGCTTTCTTTACCATTTAAACTAACATGTTCACAATTCCCAGGATTCAGACATTGGCCTCTTTAGGGGGCCATTATTCTGCCTGTCCAAAGTGGAAAGGAACCTCCAAGATTATGTCAAATGCAGTTATATTATGTGAAGAATACTAGATTGGGAGGGGAATCTGGAAACATTTGTTTTGCCTTGTCACTAACAACAAAAATGGCTTTAAGCAGTCCCCTTCATCTCTCTGGGTCTCAGACTTCTCCTTCTTTCCTTCATATATTAACTCAAGAAATATTTTGAAATATTTCCTTTATACTAGGTGCTATCATAGGTTCTGTAAAATGGAGCTTTTTCTTACTCCAACAAAATAAGAAATAAAATAATTAAAATATCTAGTAAGATACCTGGCATATGGTGATAATTTAATACGTGAAAACTACTATTATTAATAACACCATGGATTGAAATAGAAAACTAACATATTTAAATTGCAATTATGTCTTCAAAAGTTAAGTCCAAGAGATCAAATATTCAGTCACCTAGTATTTGTGTAATGCCTACACAAATGTGCATGTGCTGGGTATTGGCAATTCAAAGATGAGTAAAGCCTGCTTCCTGCTCCTGAAGAGGATGTATGAACCTGAGTAGTCCTATACAAGGCAGAAGGCCATGAGTTCTGTGATGAAAGCTCAGAGTAGAGGTCCTGGAAACATAGATATGGAATTAGAGAAACACCTTCTTTGATTCTCAGAGGTGTAATTCTTGTCCTTACAAATCAAGAAAGACTATTCTAACGGGGGCGCCACAGTCTCCTTGTCTTTTGTGCTCTTGCCATTCCCAAGTCTCATCTTCATTGGCTCCCCTCTTACCACCATCTTCCTGAATGTGGATTTACACTTTTGTGCTTTTCCCCTTTCGGTAGGTCTGTGATCAGGGAGGTCACTCTGCCCTTTGATACTAAGATCCAGTTGACTACAGCTCTTATTTTTTTGTCCCCTGGGAAGTCCAGTTCTCTCCCCATGAGCTATTTTCTTTGTAGTGTCTCTGGCTTCAAAGTCTTCTCATCTAAACTCTGTATTATTTTTGTTTCACATTACATAGCGGTCTTTCTCCAATTCTCTGTGACACACTGTTTGTGAATTTGTTTTTGTTCTTTTTCCATGGATTTTCTTCAAACTCTAAGACTTTTTTTTTGTGTATGAAAGGGTAAAGAGACTTTAGTCTGTAACAATGCAAACGCATCAAAACGAACTACGACTTATTTTTGATTTTGAGTCCTTTGGCATATCTAGCATATGGATTTTCACTGATACTTCACAAGGTCCAGTTGCTGTTTGTGTTGTTCTGCTTTCTTTATGCTTTTTACTACCGCTACATTTATGCTTGTTTCTAAGGCAGAGAAGATTAGCAGTTCTCAATATTATTTTCCAGCTCTTCCACTCAAGATGTATTCTTCTTTGGGCAAGTTTTACAGGATAATTTCCTAATTACAAATACTTCTCTTAAAAGAAAGCTGGTATTAGCCAGTCATTTATCACTATTAACTCAAATATCACCTCTTTTGGTAAGTCTTGTATCTTTTTAGGCAATTTATATTTCATTCCACTTTGTGCCCATAGCTTATAGCACATTTTACACCATAATTATTTTCTTTTGTTTCTTTCTCATGCAACTTGTGAGCAATGCTAGGGAGGAAGCAAATCTTACTTTTTGTAAAATCAATGTGTTATTTATGTCAACTGATGATTATTAATGAATGCAAGCCTGCAGGATCAAAGCAGTATGTTGAAACAGACCACAGAATTGGCCTGATTGGTTCCGATTTGATGGATCATAAATTCAATTTAATTCAACAAGTGCTTGTTGAGCATATGCTATGTATTAGAAATTGTGAGACCTGCCCTCAAACATCTTAAATGTATTAACAGTAGATTATAAATAAAATAGTAGGTTATGTAGTATATCTATAACCTAATTAGTAGGTTATACATAAAATGGTAATATATGGTTTACTTGAATTGTGAGAATTGGGGAAAAGTGTTATGAAACTATTGGCAGTTGAGATGGGTTTGACAAATGGATGTAGTTTTTAACAGGTGTTGATAGGAGAGAAGAAAGAAGGTATTCCAGATTGTATGGGGAATATAATAGATTGTATGGGGTAAAAGAGATGTTAAATTTGGAGTAATGGAGTCCATAGAAGAAAAAACTGAAATCTAGGCTTTCAGCCATATTTGCAGGGCAAGGAATTTTATTTCACTTTATTATGCCCAAGTCGCAAAATCTCCCAACGACCACCAGGGAGCCGATCTCCAATGCAAAAGCAAGAGATTTTTTTTTTATTACCAAGCTCGAGCTGGGGCTCCCACCGTTATAGTCACAGTGGCTATAGGGAGGAGCCCTGGGTTTTGGATTACATTGCTTATATAGGGAGTATACATGGAAAAAAGGATTTCTAGGTAGAGGGACGTCTGATTGGTCACTTTCTTTCGAAAGGTTGTGTGTTGGTTCTTGATTGGTCCCTATTGTCTAGGTAGACCACAAGCTCCTGAGCGTTAAGTCAGGAGATTTTGGTCGGGGGTCCGATTGGCTTGTGGGTGGTGGAGTAGCTTAGGTTCTTCAACTTAATAATAAAGAGTCATTGAAGAGTTTCATGCTAAAAGACATACCATTATTTTTATTTTAGGAAATTAGAATCTGATTCACATGAAGTGATATGCTTTGGAAAAAGGCTATTGAGCCTGAGAGGTGGCATACCTGAGTCCTTGAGCTAACTATTTTATTCATTAGTTGATATGCCTTAGATTGGTCACTTAATCTTTCTGAATTAAGATTTCTTCATGAACAAGGGCAGAAAATAATCTCTGAATTCCTCAGATATTGCTGTCAGCACTGAATGAGAAGTGGTGAAAACATTTAATAATCAAATAACAATCAAATAATAATCAGATTATTTTTAAAGATGGGAACAGGGTCATGAGTTCAGAGCACAGGTCCTCAACCTCTGGGATTTAATGCCTGATTTATTCATTAGTTGATATGCCTTAGATTGGTCACTTAATCTTTCTGAATTAAGATTTCTTCATGAACAAGGGCAGAAAATAATCTCTGAATTCCTCAGATATTGCTGTCAGCACTGAATGAGAAGTGGTGAAAACATTTAATAATCAAATAACAATCAAATAATAATCAGATTATTTTTAAAGATGGGAACAGGGTCATGAGTTCAGAGCACAGGTCCTCAACCTCTGGGATCTAATGCCTGATCTGAGGTGGAGCTGATATAACAATAATAGAAATCAAGTGCACAATAAATATAATGTACTTGCTGCTGCTAAGTCACTTCAGTTGTGTCTGACTCTGTGTGACTCCATAGACAGCAGCCCACCAAGCTCCTCCGTCCCTGGGATTCTCTAGGCAAGAACATTGAAGTGGGTTGCCATTTCCTTCTCCAGTGCATGAAAGTGAAAAGTGAAAGTGAAGTTGCTCAGTCGTGTCCAACTCTTCACTACCCCATGGACTGCAGCCCACCAGGCTCTCCATCCATGGGACTTTCCAGGCAAGAGTACTGGAGTGGGGTGCCATTGCCTTCTCCGGTAATGCACTTGAATCATCCCCAAACCATCCCTCCTCTCCCTGGTCCGTGGAAAAATTGTCTTCTGTGAAATTGGTCCCTAGTGCTAAATATGTTGAGATCTCTGGCTTTGAGAATATAATCACTGTTTGAGGTGATAAAGAAATACAGAGTATCAATTGAAGTGAAAGTGGAGGAAATGGAAGCAACCAATTTAAAAATAATAACTAACAGCTTCAGAGTACTTACTAAAAGATGTTCTTCCAAGCACATTGTATACATTGACACAGCAATAGGTAGGAAATATTATTATATTTACAGCAAGGTTGAAAATCTTGCTCAAGTTTATTGCATTGAAAATGGCTGAGATTTGAACCCAGGCAGGTTGACTTCAGAACTTCTGTTTTCAGTGTTATAATACTAACTGTCAATGTTGTAGATGAAGGTTTGGTTAGCTTAGAATTTCTGTATTAGTTTTGCTGCTAACACTTGTGTGGTAGGAAGATAATAAATATTGATTCAGTGTTTAGGTCTGGAATCAGACAGTTTGGGTTTACATTCTAGCCTGACTCGTTTTCTTAGCTCTCTGGTCATTGGTTTTTTTCACTTATAAGTGGAGATTCGTTTAATACTTCTAGGGTTGTGAAGGCTTTCTTACCTCCCAAATGGATATACCTTTCCTTTCCTCCTTTGCCTCTAGAGTCTCTTTTTTTCTCAGCTATTTGTAAGGCCTCATCACACAACCATTTTGCCTTTTTGCCTTTCTTTTTCTTGGGGATGGTCTTGATCACCATTTCTTCAGTGATCAGTGCAAAGATATAGAGGAAAACAATAGAATGGGAAAGACTAGAGATCTCTTCAAGAAAATTAGAGATACCAAGGGAACATTTCATGCAAAGATGGGCACAATAAAGGACAAAAATGGTGTGGACCTAACAGAAACAGAAGATATTAAGAAGAGGTGGCAAGAATACACAGAAGAGCTGTACAAAAAAGATCTTCATGACACAGATAATCATGGTGTGATCACTCATCTAGAGCTAGATATCTTGGGATATGAAGTCAAGTGGGCCTTAGGAAGCATCACTATGAACAAAGCTAGTGGAGGTGATGGAATTCCAGTTGAACTTTTCAAATCCTGAAAGATGATGCTGTGAAAGTGCTGCATTCAATATGTCAGCAAATTTGGAAACTCAGCAGTGGCCACAGGACTGGAAAAGGTCAGTTTTCATTCCAATCCCAAAGAAAAGCAATGCCAAAGAATGTTCGGACTACCGCAAATTGTACCCATCTCACACACTAGCAAAGTAGTGCTCAAAATTCTCCAAGCTAGGCTTCAACAGTATGTGAACCAAGAACTTCCACATGTTCAAACTGGATTTAGAAAAGGCAGAGGAACCAGAGATCAAAGTTCCAACATCTGCTGGATCATTGAAAAAGCAAGCAAATTCCAGAAAAACATTTACTTCTGCTTTATTGACTATGCCAAAGCCTTTCACTATGTGGATCAAAATAAACTGTGGAATATTCTGAAAAAGATGAGAATGTCAGACCACCTGACCTGCCTCCTGAGATATCTGAATGCAGGTTAAGAAGCAATTGGACATGGAAAGGAGTATGTCAAGGCTATATATTGTCACCCTGGTTATTTAACTTATATGTAGAGTACATCATGCAAAATGCTGGGCTGGGTGAAGCACAAGCTGGAATCAAGATTGCTGGGAGAAGTATCAATAACCTCAGATATGCAGATGATACCACCCTTATGGCAGAAAGTGAAGAACTAAAGAGCCCTGTGATGAAAATGAAAGAGAATTAAAACATTTAGCTTAAAACTCAACATTCAGAAAGCTAAGATCATGGCATCCAGTCCCATCACTTCACAGCAAATGCGGAAACAATGGAAACAGTGAGCGACTTTATTTTAGGGGGCTCAAAAATCATTGCAGATGGTATTGCAGCCATGAAATTCAAAGACGCCTACTCCTTGGGAGAAAAGCTATGGTCAACCTAGACAGCATATTAAAAAGCAGAGACATTATTTTGCCAACAAAGTTCCATCCAGTCAAAGCTATGGTTTGTCCAGTAGTCATGTATGGATGTGAGAGTTGGACTATGAAGAAAGCTGAGTGCCAAAGAATTGATGCTTTTGAACTGTGGTGTTGGAGAAGGCTCTTGAGATTCCCTTGGACTGCAAAGAAATCAAACCAGTCATTCCTAAAGGAAATCATCCCTGAATATTCATTGGAAGAACTGATCGTGAAGCTGAAACTCCAATACTTTGGCCCCTGATGTGAAAAACCGACTCATTTGAAAAGACCTGACGCTGAAAGTGGAGGCAGGAGGAGAAGGGGACGGCAGAGGATGAGATGGTTGGATGGCATCACCAACTCAATGAACATGAGTTTGAGCAAGCTCTGGGAGTAGGTGATGGACAGGGAAGCCTGGTGTGCTGAAGTCCATGGGGTCACAAAGAGTCGGAGATGATTGAGTGAACTGACATGAACTGAGGGTTGTGAAAATGATTACAAATAATCTGGTGAAGTACTCGGAGTCAGTCTTAGCAATAATAATTTTTTATTCTGAACTTGTTTTTCAAAAGCATCATTTCATTCAGAATTTTGCTCCCTGATTGGACTTTTGGTGTCTATGTGTATTCCAATTGTGCAGCATCCCTAGCCCCAGTGTTTCACTGAGAGCTGCATTGCTCAGTACAAACCCTATGCTGCTTTTGAAGCTCTGTTGTCTTTGATTTATTGTGTGACTTTCAGTTGTGCACTCAGTCTTTGTGAGTTTCAGCTGACCTGTCTAGGAAACATTGCTCACTTTTCCACAGAAAACTCAGTTTGATGAAACGGAGTCTTTGATTCCAACTAAGAGAGAATGACTGCAAGGAGATCCAACCAGTCCATTCTAAAGGAGATCATCCCCGAGTGTTCTTTGGAAGGGATGATACTAAAACTGAAACTCCAGTACTTTGGCCACCTCACGCCAAGAGTTGACTCACTGGAAAAGACTCTGATGCTGGGAGGGATTGGGGGCAGGAGGAAAAGGGAACGACATGGGATGAAATGGCTGGATGGCATCACCGACTCGATGGATATGAGTCTGAGTAAACTCCGGGAGTTGGTGATGGACAGGGAGGCCTGGCGAGCTGTAATTCATGGGGTCGCAAAGAGTCGGACATGACTGAGCGACTGAACTGAACTGAACTGAAGAGGGAATGACAGATAGATTGGTCTCTCTCATTTATGGTTTCTGGAGGAGAGCATGGCTATTCACTCCAGTATTCTTGCCTGGAAAATCCCATGGACAGAGGAGCCTGGTGGGCTAGTCAAAGAGTCAGACATGACTGAAGCAGTTTCAGGCGTATAGGAGAAAAGATACTGGTTATGGGGGAAATGAACACTGGATGTGGTTATGAGCTTTGGATAGTAAAGAGAGGCTTCTTGGCTTTGTGCTTACTCTGTGACCCTGTGACTTGATATCTCTGATCCTCAGTTTCCTTTTTTTAAAAATCATAAGACTGATTATAGCCTCAGGAGGTTATTGTGAGGATTAAATGAGATTAAGGATATTGGGTTATAACTACAAAACAGAGTAGATGCTTAATAAATGCTGAAATTAATTTCCATGTGTCAGTTAAAAGAAGATGCATAATATGAGAGCTGTGAGTTGTTTTATTGAGGGCAAAATAAGGACTGAGGCCTGGGAGACAGTACCTCAGATAGCTCTGAGAAACTGTTCCAAAGTAGTAGTGGGGGAAATCCAATATAAATGATATTGGTGAAGGAGGAATTCAGTGCAACCAAGCACTCATTTTACAAAAGGTTTTCTGCTAAGTGTGAAAAGCAAATATCACCATGGAAGGATTTAGTGCTTTTCTAGATATGTGGAGATGGAAGGATTGGGATCATGAAATCAGTTCCCCCAAACACCTAACTGTCTAAAGACCTGTTCCACCAGTTTCCCTGGAGCACAGAGTGCCTCATTCTCCACCCCGAACTCCTTTCAGGGCATATTGAAGGTCAGCAGTTCTAGTAGCACAGGATTCAGTCTCCACAGAGGCAGATGGCAAATGCTGTTGGTAAGTGCCAGTTTGTAGCTGACACATGCCAGGTTCTTCAATGAGGAAGAATCATCATGATCCTGACTCTAAAAGCCATAACTTTGTCCACTGAAATGGAAGATGAGTTTGAGAGTCCTTCCTGTTCAAAGGTACCAAGAATCTAGAACTGCTAAGGCCATTCATCTTAATTTCAATTAAGAAAAAGTTATCCTGCAGAGATGCTGCTAGATGGCAGTTATTCTTTCCTTCCTGATTTTCTTCAGGGCTCACCATCTCACATTTTCAGCTGGTGGCTACAATCGCTGTGATGTTCTTTGTCTATGGATATGGGAAATTAATATTCTATCACATCATGGGTATCCTGATATGATGCAATAGTTCACAGAATTGCCTAGGAAGTGTTCTTACCTCAAAATGTTTACCTTGAATCTAATCAAATCTGTATACCTAACTTCTGTTTACATGAAGTTTAGAGGATAGAGGACCAAAACATATAATATTGTAAGGAAACAGTCCACAACCTGGGACATTCTATAAGACACTGGTCTGGACTCTGAAAAGTCATTGTCATTAGAAAAGGCAGAGAGAATATTTTAGATTAAAAAAGATCACAGGTTACCAATTAAATGCAAGATATGGACTGAAACTGGGTCCTCAAGTGGAAAATAAAGGAAAATAGGAATAAAATACATTTTGGAACAGTTGGTGAAATTTGAATAATTAACAAATTGAATATTGAAAAAAAATGCTTGACATCGCACCTTCCCATGCCCCTCCCATCCCTCATTTTCCCCACTTTCCTCACTTTTGCTCATATTTTGAATCAGTCATGTAGTTGGTCTGTGATGGGAACAGGGCATCAGTAGCTAGTAAAGATTCTGCAGGTGATTTTAATGAGAACCACAGCCTTAAAATAACTCTTATAACTGTGCACCAGGAGACACAAGTTAGTTTAGAGCAGTGGTGCTTGTAACATCACAGGATGGAAACCACCCACATGGCCATCAACAACAGAATGGATAAATTTTGTTGTTTATAGCAAAAGAATGTGATTGTTTCAATGCCTACAAATACCTCATAGTCAAATTTTTGGTCTCCTCAAGTTGAATTCCCAATTTCCATTTTAATCTACCCTCTTTCCCCCACCTTTACTTGTATGTTATAATAAAGACATTTTAGACATTGCCTTAGGATCTGTCTTTACCCTTAGTTTATGCATATTTCATTCACTGGTTATCAACTCTCTAAGGTGAATTTTGCTATCCTGCTAAGATATACAATTCCTAGATTCCAGTTTGCAGTTTTTGGAGAACAGGAACTGGCTGGCTTCTTTAAAAGTCATTTGCAGTAGTCTGCCTGCAATTTAAAATTTTATGTCTTATTCCATCAGTCCGTGTGATATTACTCCATCTGATTTTAGCTAACTGAGCTAATGCATAATTAGCATTTCTCTCCACTCATACCTTTGCTTCTGTAATGAATTGGGAATTATGTTTTCACAGTGTGTACTGGAAAGGACGACATGTCTGGAATGACTTTCTGAGCTGGTATTTTCTCTCTTCCACATAAACTTCCACTTTGCTATTTTGGTTCCCATTAAATTTTTTTTAAATAGATGATGGAAGTATTATTATTTAATAAACTTATCAGGTTTGTTGTTTCTCATAAACTCAAGCTCCTGGCGTTATAACCTTTGCTATTAACATAATTAACTGGGCCTCTCCTAGTGAAAGTAACTGTTTTATTTCATACTGTTGAGATGTGTTAATGACTCATCAGCAGGGTATTAATATTCATTTTCATCCAACAAGGACTGAAGATACACCTTTCACAGTTTATTAATTTTAAGGTTCCCTGAATTAAAATAATCTGTGAAGGGTTGCTGCTGCTGTTACTAAGTTGCCTCAGTCGTGTCCAACTCTGTGCGACCCCATAGATGAGAGCCCACCAGGCTTAGAAGCTTCTTAAAAATTGTAATGTACTTATTTGGGGTTTATGATAATTAGAGCCTATGTTTGTTTTGACAAAAGGAGGTATATTAGTTCATGAAGGGATGTTGGTGTGTGATCAAGGTAAACACCTTTGCAAACTTCTAAGAAAATTCCAAAAGCTGTTACTAATTATAAATCTAAGATTCAAGTGCACTTACCTCCATGGGAAAGGGATATGTGGTAAGAACCTTTGGATTTCATTTTAAAAAATCACAGATGATAATGTTGTGGCCTAAAAGAGCATTACATTTAGAAACTGTGAAGCTTTCATTTCCTTAAGGTTTTTTTCAGAGCACAATGACAAAACTGTTCCATTAGTGGATGTTTCAGTTAGTTTTTACTTTGTGATTAAATCATGCTTGAGGCCTCCCTGGTGGCTCAGTGATAAAGAATCCACCTGCCAGTGCAGGAGATGCAGGTTCAATGCCTCGGTCAGGCAGATCCCCTGAAGAAGGAAATGGCAACTCACTCCAGTATTCTTGCCTGGGAAATTTCATGGACAGAGGAGCTTGGAGGTCTACAGTCCATGGGGTTGCAAAAGAGTCAAACACAACCTAGCGACTAACCAACAAAACCACCCTGACATTTAGTGGCTTAGAATGACAATCCTCTCTTTCCTTCACAGTTCTGTGTTTGGCAGTTTGGTTGGGCTGAGCTGGATGGTTCTTTTGCTGGTTTCAAATGAAACTCACTCACATGTCATGGGTCACTTACCAGGTTGGCTTGGGGCCAGTTGGTCTAGGAGAGATCTCAGGTGGGATGGTTTGTCTCTGCTCCATATTCTCTCACATGGTCCAGGAGTCTAGCTTGGGCTTCTTTTCATGGTGATGATCATAAGGGACACAAGGGCATCAAGAGAGGGCCAACTTGGGGACACATGTACTTTACAGATCTTCTTCTGCATCTTGTATTTGGTATTGTCTTATTTCCTTTAAAGAAAGTCCTACAGCCAAGTTCAGAATGTGTGTGTGTGTGTGTGTATGTGTATGCATGCATATATGCACAAGAGGGAGGTACCAAGGGCAGGGATACAGTGAAGTGTGAACAGATTAGTGCAACCACTACTTTAATCCTCCAGAGTGAGGCAGAAGAAAGATTTGTCTAACTTAACTGTCAATCAACATTTTCCAAGTGGACTCTAAGGAATATTGATTCAGGGAATATGTATACATGGTATTGAAAGAGAGGTTTGGGAGTTAAATAAGTTTAGGTAATTTTGGATTAAACAAAGTGAAAGAGATTTCCTCATTGCAAGACTTTTAATAGCTATTGATATCCTAAGGTTCATTGTGAATCCTTCTAAGAGTAGGTACAGAATTTCCCAAACTTTAGTTGACTATAGAACTTTCTATTTCCCCCTCACCTGCCATTGGTGTCCTTTCGAGATATGTGTTCTTTGAAATATATTAAAATAACTTGGTGTATTTTTTTAACCTATTTCCCTAGTATTAAAATGGAAGAGAGCAAATTTTCTATCAATTTTCTCAGGAAGAAATAGTGAGAATTGCTGAAGAGCCAGTAGATTTGTAATGTCTGGTTGCATTTTCCACTGGTGTCTCAGTAATCCATTTGCATGCAATTTTACTATTATTAGATTTTGAATACAGAGACTTTTCTTATAGTTTGAATATTTAATCTAATACTTTTTTCCTGATATCAACTAGGAGTAAAGATTCAGGTATAAATAATCTCCATATTTAATGTTTAGGAGGAAATACCAGTATGTTTTCCATCATTTAGTCCAGTGTATAGACAGTTTATTCCACTAGTAATAAAGCAGGGAGAAAAGTATGGATGTTGAGGTCTCCATATAAATCTTGGGCTATTACCTCTCCAGTTGTATGACTCTCAACTGCTTTGCGATACAGTTTTCTTAGATTATAAAATGACTATGACAGTATTTAACTTTCTGAGGATTCAGTGAAGTAGTATGCATACATTTTTATCACAATCCGTGGAATATAGCAGATATTTAATACATGTTAGAGGTTACTTTTACAGAAGGAATCTTGCTTTTTGGAGGGGACCATGCCCCACAGCATATGGGGATCTTAGTTGCCAGATCAGGGGTTGAATCTGTGTCCCCTGCAGTGAAAGTATGGAGTTTATACCAATGAACTGCAAAGGAAGTCCCAAGGAATCTTGCTTTTGAGGAAGGGATGGCAAAAGCTTGGGACCTTATTATAAATAGGGGTCCAACCTAAAGCTCTGATTTTGCAGAGTTATGACAGAGAATTTCTCTTTCTTGATCTCAGATAGGCCAAAGCTTGTTCTCACCCCAGGGTTTTTGGAATTTGTGCACTTTCTGCCTGAGATGATGCTTTTTCAAAGACCTGTATCATTTTGAGAGTTGGATCTTTAGCCCTTTTCTAATGCTGACTAAAACAGCTCTTTCCTTCCCGTACGGAGAAGGCAATGGCAACCCACTCCAGTACTCTTGCTGGAAAATCCCATGGACAGAGGAACCTGGTAGGTTGCAGTCCATGGGGTCATGAAGAGTTGGATATGACTGAGCAACTTCACTCATGCATTGGAGAAGGAAATGGCAACCCACTCCAGTGTTCTTGCTTGGAGAATCCCAGGGACAGGAGAGCCTGGTGGGTTGCCGTCTCTGGGGTTGCACAGAGTTGGACACAACTGAAGTGACTTAGCAGTAGCAGCAGCAGTCTGAATCACTGTGAATTCAGCTGTGAATCTCTGTGAATGCATAGCTGCTTTATCTTATAAAACTTAGCACATTCTGATATTGAGGCAGGAGGTAGATGGCACACCTTCCACTCCAGGATGAAGCAGTTGGAGATTCATTTCCTATGGACTAAAACTCTAGGATGAGAATAGCAGGACAGTTAAGGGATGAGGCTGGGCCTGCCCAGACTACATATTTCTCATTCTTGAAGTCAGGAGACCTCCGTGGCTACACGTGCACAGAAAGGCTCCTTGGAGGTCAAAGCGGAGTGATGCTAATAAAACCCATAGGCTTTTGCAGTAGGATCCATGTTTGCTGAAAGATGTGTGCACACACATGGAAGTATCCTGAGGTATACCTGATACAGATTGTGAACCAGGCAAATCAAAATAATTGGCCAAAGGAAAACCAGAAGAAATGCCCCATAAAAGTAATTCAAATTGCCACAAGGGTACGACTCAGGAACTCTCCCTCTGAGTCTGCCTGTGAGTCTATCCACATGTACTGTACTCTTTTTCCTCTTAATAAACATTTGCTTCACTACTTTCCATCTTTGTGGAAATTATTTTCTGCAAAGCCGAAGGGCCAGGGCCCTTGTCCCTGACTGCTGGTCTTGTGGCTAGGATCTGGTGCTTTTACCACCGCAACCTGACCTTAATCTCTGGCTGGAAACCTAAACCCCACTCCAAGATGTTGCAGGCCAAAATCACCCAAGATCAATATGAATCAATGCATTGATTTATTTGTTTGCCCCTGTTTGCTGGAGATTAACCTCCATGAGAGTGGAGACCTCATATACCCAGTGGCTAGAAGGTGATCTGGTCCAGAGCAGCAGCTTGATAACTGTCTATAATTGACATGGAATAAGAAACCAGACAGAAATTTCACCTCTTGGATTTGGCATTGAAGATGTCACAAGGGGCAGCCCTGGAGTTCAGTTCTCCTCCCTGTGGCTTGGATTTTAATGCTAGAAGCTTGACCACATTCAGCCTCTGCAGCTGAGGGAGACAAGATCTTTGATACACATCACTTTGCTCTGAGTGTCAGCTCAGGACCTGGAGCAGGTAGAGACCTCCAGGTAGAGGTGGAATGTGAAGACAGCAGAGACAGGGGGAGACAAAATGGAGGAATTTCCTACATCCCCCCAAGCAGACTGGGCTGTTTCATGGTTCCAGTACTTTTGTTCAGGGAAGCAAACTTCCTTGAAGGGTGGAGCAAGCACTTATTTCCCTTTTAAGGGTCAGCTCAAACATAAAAGGGCCTTTCCTGATTTTCCCTCCCATAGACGAGTAAGCAGCTCTCTTCCTCTGTGTCCCCCCATGTTCTTCTGCACATGCTTCCCTGACCTATAATACCTGTTGCACACTGGTGTGTATATAGCTACAGAGGATGTGTACAGTTTCTATCTGGACAGCACCCATTTCCCTTTTGTTTGGTAAGAGCACTTTTATTTTTTGATTCACCTTCTCAGTTCATGTGATTTAAGTGACCTGACCGCTCTCCCTGCTTGGTGAAGAGTGGGTCTACTGGCAGTGTCATCTTCCTGACCACAGTGAGTGATTCAGAAAAAGATGCATATCACAAGCCCAATGAGTCAAGTTCAGTACTTTCGGTGGAATTATTGGAAAAGGGACTCTCCCTTTCCATGGGTTTTGCAAGAATAGTTGGACATAAGGCTAGAATGGCTGAAGATGATTGTGCCACCAGAAGTGTAGAAACTGACAGTAACATAAATTAACGTGGAAGAAAACAGAGTTTTTGATGGTGAGAGACACAAGTCTACTAGGTGTTTAAATATCTGAATCCAGAAGTGCCTAAAGCCATTGGAAGATCCCTTTCTTTTTGTTTGCTTATTTAGGTCATTTTGGGTGAAATTAGGCCCTTTTGTAGTCAGTCTCCTGGCTAGTGCAATACTTTTTTCTGCTAGTCATCAAAACTGAAGCTCCTTAAGACCTGGGATGATCTCTTTATTATTTTGGCATCCGGTTCTCTGCTCAGTGTTTGTATCCTGTCTCGGCTTGAGTGATTTAATGAATTAGTGAATGAGCTTTGACTGTGTGGATTACAATAAACTGTGGAAAATTCTGAAGGAGATGGGAATACCAGACCACCTGACCTGCCTCTTAAGAAACCTGTATGCAGGTCAGGAATCAGCAGTTAGAACTGGACGTGGAACAACAGACTGGTTCCAAATAGGAAAAGGAGTACATCAAGGCTGTATATTGTCACCCTGTTTCTTTAACTTATATGCAGAGTACATCATGTGAAATGCTGGGCTGGAGGAAGCACAAACTGGAATCAAGATTGCTGGGAGAAATATCAATAACCTCAGATATGCAAATGACACCACCCTTATAGCAGAAAGTGAAGAACTACTAAAGAGTCTCTTGATGAAAGTGAAAGAGGAGAGTGAAAAAGTTGGCTTAAAGCTCAACATTCAGAAAATGAAGATCATGGCAACTGGTCCCATCACTTCATAGCAAATAGATGGAGAAACAGTGGAAACAGTGGCTGATTTTATTTTTCTGGGCTCCAAAATCACTGCAGATAGTGATTGCAGCCGTGAAATTAAATGACACTCCTTAGAAGGAAAGTTATGACCAACCTAGATAGTATATTCAAAAGCAGAGACATTACTTTGTCAACAAAGGTCCATCTAGTCAAGGCTATGATTTTTCCTGTGGTCATGTATGGATGTGAGAATTGGACTATAAAGAAAGTTGAGTGCTGAAGAATTGATGCTTTTGAACTGTGGTGTTGGAGAAGACTCTTGAGAGTCCCTTGGACAGCTAGGAGGTCCAATCAGTTTATCCTAAAGAGGATCAGTCCTGAGTGTTCATTGGAAGGAGTGATGTTGAAACTGAAACTCCCATAATTTGGCCACCTAATGCGAAGAGCTGACTCACTTGAAAGACCCTGATGCTGGGAGGGATTGAGGGCAGGAGGAGAAGGAGATGACAGAGGATGAGATGGTTGGATGGCATCACCGACTCAATGGACATGGATTTGGGTGGACTCTGGGAATTGGTGATGACCAGGGAGGCCTGTCATATTGTGGTTCATGGGGTCGCAAAGTGTTGGACATGACTGAATGACAGAACTGAACTGAATGAGCTTGGTAGGCACATGGTTACATCCTTAGCTGCAAACTCAGGATTTGGGATTTTTGTTATTTTGGTTTTCTCAAATACTTTCCTGGGTCCTGATCCCATGTCAACAGCTGGAAATATTTTTTTTCTTGCCTTTTCAGAAGCAAGAAGTGAAATTAGCTTATTTCACTGTCATTTGATTCTTTCTCTTAATGCTGAGGTTCAAGGGAAACAAATTTGCTTTAGTTGAGGGTTCTTATTAAGAGGATTTACATTATTGCTCCTTTCTTACAAATAGGATATTTCAGAAACTGGTGGTTAATGTGATGGGAAGGAGTGTACATGCTATATGAATCATTACGTTAGACCCAACATGTTTAATGGTCTGTTATGCTGAGCAGAGAGCAGCAAGGACCCTCCGGGGAGGAAAGGCAAGCCAAAAAGCTCAGAGGTTCATTTTGTTTTTGAAACTAACTTACAAGCAGAGAGCTATCACCATTCTCTGAGCTGCAGATGGAACAGCAACTCTGAAGTCTTTCCTTTCTTTCTTTGACCAATAATGTGGAATGTGAGTTGAGTCTTGTTGTTGAGGGAATGTTCTGAAATAATATGGTGAGAGTAGTGATGGTCAGCTCTGTGACCAGATAAATTCAGTGATGCATTGACATCTGCTTTCACATCTGGACAGTGGGAAAGTAAGTCCTAGTCAAAATGAAAACTCATTGGCCTTGTTAAAAAGTTTGTTCTTAGATGGGGAAACATGCTAATTAAAGTGAAAAAGCACTGGATTGGGAATAAAGAACCTTGGTTATAATTTTGGCTCTACTTCTCTTTGGATGAACTGTTTTGGGCAACAGAGTTAACATTTTCAGCCCTAGTCTTCTCATTTGCCTAAAAACAGTAATTTCTCTATCATAAGGTGATGGTGAGTATTGATAAAGGCTTGTGAAGTGCATGTAATGACAAATGTAGGGAAATTTGATTATTGAGTCAGTCAGTCAGTTCAGTTGCTCAGTCATGTCCGACTCTGAGACCCCATGAACTGCAGCATGCCAGGCCTCCCTGTCCATCACCAACTCCTGGAGTCCACCCAAACCCACGTCCATTGAGTCAGTGGTGCTGTTCAACCATCTCATCCTCTGTCATCCCCTTCTCCTCCTGCCCTCAATCTTTCCCAGCATCAGGGTCTTTTCAAATGAGTCAGCTCTTTGAATCAAGTGGCCAAAGTATTGGAGTTTCAGCTTTAGCATCAGTCCTTCCAATGAACACCCAGGACTGATCTCCTTTAGGATGGACTGGTTGGATCTCCCTGTGGTCCAAGAGTCTTCTCCAGCACTACTGTTCAAAAGCATTAATTCTTCGGTGCTCAGCTTTCTTTATAAGCCAACTCTCACATCCATACATGACCACTGGAAAAACTATAGCCTTGACTAGATGGACCTTTGTTGACAAAGTAGTCTCTGCTTTTTAAGATGCTATCTATGTTGGTCATAACTTTCCTTCCAAGGAGTAAGCATTTCTTAATTTCATGGCTGCAATCACCGTCTGTTGTATATTATTAATAATAATATTGCACATAAGATGCTTAGAATGATGAAAGTATGTTCTCAGATGTTTTTTAGAAATGTAAATGAAGTTTCCCTCTACTGCCACTATTGGCATCTCCAGCCCATTCTTTACACTGAAGCTAGAATGATTTTCTAAAAAATATAAATCTGATGATATCACTGCCAGTGCTTGATGGCCTCCAGTGGCTTCCCATCATTGTTAGGACTGGAGCCAGTGTTTTCAACATGACTAACAAGCCTCTGTATCATCTGGTCCATTTTTATATCTCACAGCATCTTTTCTTTGGCTTTGTGGATTTTACCTACACTACTTCTTACAGGATCACAGTGTACCGTACTCCTCATCTCAGAGCCATTGCACAATGCTGTTCCTTTACCTGAGAATGGTCTTCCCCTTTTGCTTCTCAATTCTAACCTCATGGTAGGCTGAATAGTGACATAACCCTCTTACCCCCAAAGATGTCCATGTCCTAAACTCCAGAAGCTGTGAATATGTTATCTTACATGGTAAAAGGGATTTTTCATGTGTGTAAAGATATTGAGATGGGGAGATTACTCTCAATATTCAAATGGAATTCAATGTAATCACAGGAGTCCATGTAAGAGTGAAGAATGAGAATCATTGTGATAAGAGATCTGAATAAGGAGGTAAGAGATTGGGGTGAGTGTAAACAGTTACTATAACATGAGACAGATCTGCCAGTGGGGCACATGGGGAGAGCATATGGCCCATTCTTGAGGATGTAGTCATTGGAGTCTTCTTAACAGAAAAAGAGTCAAGTGGAGCTGCAATGTTTGGCTGAAGAAGTGGGGCTGGAGAATGCTCAACATAGCAGGGGCAGCATGGGCCTACATTTCTCAGGCAAGAGCTGTGAAGAACACAGAATTCTGATACAGGAAAATAGTGATGATTAAGAAGGGAGAGGAAATCAGGGGCCTTTTGAGCAGTTTAGTCATTTAGGTCAAAAAGGTACTGTGGAAGGATTTTAAGCAGTGGAGAAAAATTAGATTTTAATTATAGGGGGCAAGTGAGAGAAGAGGAAAAAGCTGTTTTTAGTATTTGGTAAAGGGAAGACTTTGGTCTGAAAAGGAAAGTGGCAGTGAAAATGAAGCAAATTGACAAGTCCTGGAGATATTTTTGGAGGAAACCTCAGCAGAACTTGGACTGATAGGATGTGGGGGGAGAGGGAGCAAAAGATTCCTCGTAGATTATTAACTTGGAGAACTGAGGAGACTGTTGGTGATGCCATTCACTGAAATAAGGAACAGGAGAGGAGAAATGTACTAAAAAGTTATCTGTTCAAAATGTCTGCAACAAAGAAGTGCTTTTAAAGAGATTGTGAATTTAGCTCTAAGATAGGCTAGCTAACCTGGATGGTAGTGGGTAGAAGGGATTCTTGGTTGTGAATATGGTCTGGAAGGGTTAGCATCAGAGAATGGGCCACACCTGAGAAGGTTAAAATAGAATCTGGGTAAATTATATCATACATTGAAGTTTCCAAATTTAATTGCATAACGTTGAATTAAGGAGGTATCATTTCCTCGTACACATAAAGCATATCTCACATAGTTTAGCTGAACACTAACTCTATGATGTTGTGTAGTTTCTACAAAGATGACATGACCTTTGGTAGCAGTATTGGAGATATAACATTGAAAATGAACCAGAAAATGTTTCTATTCTGCCTTGAGCTGCTCAGTCCCCTTCTAGAGTATTATATTCAGTTCTGAATGCCATAGATGAACATGGATTATCTTGAGAATATTTACAGGAGAGTAGAAAGGATGATGAAGCCCTTTGTAACCACTGATGGAAAGAGATTTGTTGAGGAATTGGGATGTTTGCTGCAGAAAGACTTTCTTTATATTTGTCAGGATATGGCGAAATGCATAAGTTTACAAAGGCTGTCATTTGAAAGACAGATTAATGTTAGTCTGTATTATCCAAGGAATAGAAGCAGAATTAATGGAAGAAGTTGAGGTAGTCAAAGTGTTGAGAAGCTTCGTTTTGAACAGATTTTTTTTGGAAGTTTTGAAATAAGTATTAAAAAGAGTGGCAGAGTTCCACTGCACATTAAGGAAGACCACCATTGAAATAATTAGTTTTACAAAAGAGAAAGAGGTTGCCTCAACTCAGTACACCTGGAGGCTCATAAATTGAAGTTTATGTTCAGTATCCGAAGGATCATTGGACTAAATGACGTGTGTGTGTGGTAATCACTCAGTCGTGTCTGATTCTTTGTGACCCCATGGACTGTAACTTGCCAGGCTACTCTGTCTGTGGAATCCTCCAGGCAAGAATACTGGAGTAGATTGCCATTCCTTTTCCCAGGGGATCTTTCCAACTCAGGGATTAACTTGGGTCTCCTGCACTGCACACAGATTGTTTACAATCTGAGATACCGGGGAAGCCAAAATGATGTGATCTCTCTTCTATCCCTGAAGGCCAAAAGTTGTTGATGAGGGTCTGGAAAAACCAGTCTTCTCTGATGGGGTTCTCAGGACTGAGGGTAGAGGTGGGGGAATAGTGATGGCTCCAACTCCACGTATTCACAACTCTTGTCTTTATTAGAAGTCTAAGGCGAGTGGAGGATGGGAGTGTCCCTGGCAAGATGTCTCTGCTTGCCATCTGTAGCTGAGCTGAGTGAGCTATGACCATGTGTTGAGTATTAATAGTTATGTGGGAGGAAGAAAGAGGTGTGGTGCTTGAGGTAGACTAATCCTGGGGTTGATCCTGACTGAGCCCTCTCATCATTTAAAAAAGGAAATGGAGTATCCTGGAATCTTAATGATGGAAAGTACCTTGTAGGTCAGCTGATTCAGACTCTGCTGAGAACGACAGTGGCTTCCCAGAGGTAGGAGTTCCTGAAATGACTCAGTATGACTGACGAGTCTTGAATTTTAAAAATAATGTTATGTTTTGGATAAAATGTCAGTATGTACACAGTTATTTTAAAGTCAATCAAGACATACTGTTTTGCGAACTATATGACACACATATAGACATAGCCCATGAGTGCTTGGTAATACAAAAATATTTGCATCTTTAGATGTATTCCTTGATTTGTATGATATTTCCTTGGTTTCTAGCATTTCCTAAAATAGTGTTTTACCAGAAGAAACTGGGGTACAGATGTAGAGATTTTTCTCCCTCCTGGACCCTGGAAACAATGCATTATATGCACAAAAGCAGACTTGACTTTTTTGTCTGTTGCTGAGGGACCAGCCATTTCTTGCTAAGAGCTGCCATGGTGACATAGTTCCCCTTTTCTACTGAAAAGTGGGGCATTTGCCTGTAAGACAGGTTGAAAACAATTTATCTGGCATTTTGAAAAAAGTGGAAAATGAACCAAGCTCCCTCCTCCCTCCTTTTCCCTGCCCTCTTTTTTATCCTGCATTTTGACAGTTTGTATGTAGGTAAAGAATATTGTGGCATTAGGGAGGCTAATTAAAACCAATTATAGCCTGACCGACCTGTCACCACAATCAAATTACCAAAAGAACAGTGGAACATATTTGGAAAATAGTTTCTTCTATAGCAATTAAGGCTGATTTGTTCACGTTTTATTTTAGGGATCTCAGTACAATAATCACTCTACTGCAACATCACCTAGTTGTACCTTGTCTCTTAATATGTTTATTTTTCTGCAGTAGGCTCCTCCTCTTAGAAAATGTAAAACTAAGTGAGGAAAGTATAAGGAAAAAATGGGAAGGTAAGATCCCATTAATCTAAGATGCCTTAGATTAATTGCAATTGCATAGGTTTTTATATGGCTTACCTTTCATTGTTATTATTCTTTTTGTCGTGTGGTTTGCAGTCTTCAAATTTATTTACATGAAATAAAGAGCACTTTTTGTCTTATTGTCTCATGTTTCTCCAGCCTCACTTCTCAATATCACACAGTTCAATCCAGCTACACCAATATTATTTCATAAAAATTCTCCACACCAAATGATATAGCTTTTCCCCTCCATTCTTTTGATTGCTGCATAATATTCTAGGATATGAATGCACCATAATTTATTAAATTACTCCCTTATTAATGTGCATTTGATTTCAGCTTTTGCCATTACAAACAAAACTGCAGAAGGCATCCTTCTATGTATATAGTTATGCATTTCTGGGCATAGGATGTGTTAATTTAAAATTTTAACAGATATTGTCAGCTTGCTTTCCAAAAAATGGTAACATTTCATGAAACAACACTTTTAATAAAGCATGATCTCCTTCATGTTATCACCAAAAGTAGCTATTGTAGCTCTTAATAGTTTTTGGAGTACAGGTCTTTTGTCTCCTTAGGTAAGTTTATTCCCAGGTGTTTTATTCTATTTTGTGCAGTGGTAAATGAGATTGTTTTGTTAATTTCTCTTTCTGATCTTTCATTGTTAGTATATAAAATGCAACAGGTTTCTGTGCATTTATTTTGTATCCTGTGACTTTACCAAATTCATTGGTGACCTCTAATCGTTTTCTAGTAGTATCTTTAGGATTTTCTATGTATACTATCATGTCATCTGCAAACAGTGGCAATTTTAATTCTTTCTAATTTGGATTCCTTTTATTTCTTTTCCTTCTCAGATTGCTGTGACTGGGACTTCCAAAACCATGTTGAATAAAAGTGGTGAGAGTGGGCATCTTTGTCATTTTCCTGATATTAGAGGAAACGCTTTCAGCTTTTCACTGTTGTGTATAATGTTAGCTGTGGACTTGTCATATATGGCTTTTATTATGTTGATGTAAGTTCTCTCTGTGCCCACTTTCTGGATAGTTTTTGTTTTATCATGAATGGCTGTTGAGTTTTGTCAAAAGTTTTAACTGTGTTTATTGAGATTATCATATGATCTTTATTCTTTGTTTTGTTAATGTGGTGTTTTATGTTGATTGATTTGCAGGTATTGAATCATCCTTGCATTCCTGGCATGAATCTCACTTGGTCATGGTATATGTAATCTATTGTTGAATTCATTTGCTAATGTTGTGTTGAGGATTTTTGCATGTATGTTCCTAGGAGACATTGTCCTGTAATTTTCTTATTTTGAAGAACTGTACAAAAAAGATTTTCAAGACCCAGATAATCATGATGATGTGATCACTCATCTAGAGCCAGACATCTTGGAATGTGAAGTCAAGTGGGCCTTAGAAAGCATCACTATGAACAAAGCTAGTGGGGGTGATGGAATTCCAGTGGAGCTATTTCAAATCCTGAAAGATGATGCTGTGAAAGTGCTGCACTCAATATGCCAACAAATTTGGAAAACTCAGCAGTGGCCACAGGACTGGAAAATGTCAGTGTTCATTCCAATCCCAAAGAAAGACAATGCCAAAGAATGCTCAAACTACCACACAATTGCACTCATCTCACATGCTAGTAAAGTAATGCTCAAAATTCTCCAAGCCAGGCTTCAGCAATACGTGAACCATGAGCTTCCTGATGCTCAAGCTGGTTTTAGAAAAGGCAGAGGAACAAGAGATCAAATTGCCAACATCTGCTGGATCATGGAAAAAGCAAGAGAGTTCCAGAAAAACATCTACTTCTGCTTTCTTGACTGTGCCAAAGCCTTTGACTGTGGATCACAATAAACTTTGGAAAATTCTTCAAGAGATAGGAATACCAGACCACCTGACCTGCCTCTTGAGAAACCTGTATGCAGGTCAGGAAGCAACCGTTAGAACTGGACATGGAACAACAGACTGGTTCCAAATAGGAAAAGGAGAATGTCAAGGCTGTATATTGTCACCCTGCTTATTTAACTTCTATGCAGAGTACATCATAAGAAACCAAGGGCTGGAAGAAACACAAGCTGGAATCAAAATTGCCTGGAGAAATATCAATAACCTCAGACATGCAGATGACACTACCCTTATGGCAGAAAGTGAAGCGGAACTAAAAAGCCTCTTGATGAAAGCAAAAGAGGAGAGTGAAAAAGTTGGCTTGAAGCTCAACATTCAGGAAACTAAGATCATGGCATCTGGTCCCATCACTTCATGGGAAATAGATGGGGAAACAGTGTCAGACTTTATTTTTCTGGGCTCCAAAATCACTGCAGGTGGTGACTGCAGCCATGAAATTAAAAGACACTTACTCCTTGGAAGGAAAATTATGACCAAACTAGATAGCATATTGAAAAGCAGAGACATTATTTTGCCAATCAAGGTCCGTCTAGTCAAGGGTATGGTTTTTCCTGTGGTCATGTATGGATGGACTGTGAAGAAAGCTGAGCACTGAAGAATTGATGCTTTTGAACTGTGGTGTTGGAGAAGACTCTTGAGAGTCCCTTGGACTGCAAGGAGATCCAACCAGTCCATTCTGGAGGAGATCAGCCCTGGGATCTCTTTGGAAGGACTGATGCTAAAGCTGAAACTCCAATACTTTGGCCACCTTATGAGAAGAGTTAACTCATTGGAAAAGACCCTGATGCTGGGAGGGATTGGGGGCAGGAGGAGAAGGGGACAACAGAGGATGAGATGGTTGGATGGCATCACCGACTCGATGGACATGAGTTTGGGTGAACTCCAGGAGTTGGTGATGGACAGAGAGGCCTGGCATGCTGCAATTTATGGGGTTGCAGAGTCTGACGCAACTGAGCGACCGAACTGAACTGAACTGATGCGAACAGCTGACTCGTTGGAAAAGTCCCTGGTGCTGGCAAAGATAGAGGGCAAAAGAGGAGGAGGACATCAGAGGATGAAATGGCTGGACGGCATCACTGATGCAATGGACATGAACTTGGGCAAACTCTGAGAGATGATGAGGGACACAGAGGCCTGATGTGCTGCCGTCCATGGAGTTGCAAAGAGTTGAACACGATTGGGCAACTGAACAACAACAACAACTACAAATGGTTTGTATTATCTCTCATTATACTTTGTATTTCTGTGTTGTCCTTTGTAACTTCTCTTTAATATCTGATTTTATTTATTTGGCCCTCTCTCTTTTTTTCTTAATGAATTTGACTAAAAAGTTTGATTAATTTGTTTATCTTTTTAGGGAACCAGCTCTCAGTTTCATTGATCTTTTCTTTTGGCTTTTAGTTTTTATTTAATTTCTACTCTGCTCTTTATTATTTCTTTTCTTCCATTAACTTGGGATGTTGTTACTTCTTTTTCTAGTTTTTGGATGTTTAAGGTTAGATTGTTTATTTGAGTTGTTACTGTTTCTGAGATAGGTCTGTATTGCTATAAACTTCCCTCTTAGAAATTCTTTTTCTATGTACCTTAGATTTTGGAAATTGGTGTTTCCCTTTCCATTTATCTCAAGACTGTTTTCATTTTCTCTTTGTTTTCTTTGTTGACCCATTGGTTGTTTAATAGTGTGCTGTTTAGCCAACATATGTTTGTGTTTTTCTGCCTTTTTTTTTTGTAGCTGATTTTGAGTCTTCTGCCCTGCTGTTTATTCCCTCTAGTGTTGTTTCCATTCACTTACTGTATTATACAATTCTGACTGAGTCTTTTTCACATTTTCTATCTCCTTGTTGAAATTTGTTGAAGTTCTCACTGAGTTCATTCTTTTCCTGTTCGACAGGCTTATTATGACTATTATTTTGAACTCTATATCAGGTAGGTTGCTTATTTTCATTTCACGTACTTCTTTTATGAGGCTTTTGTCTTGTTTGTTCACTTGGAAGATATTCCTTTATCTCCTTATTTTTCCTGTCTCTGCTTGTTTTACATCAGCTTTGTATCATGGTCTTAAAAGAGTAGCCTTATATAGCAGGGGTCCTGCAGAACCCACGGGTGCAGGAGCCCTGGTCACCAGAGCCACATGCTCCAGGGATGTGGTCTGTGGACTGTGTGTGCCCTCCTATTGTTGTTGGGCACTGACTGCTGCAGATGTGCTGCCGGCAGGCTTGGTTCCAGGCTGGCTACTGTGGAGGAATGGCTGTGACTGCTGCAGATGCCCTAATGGACAGGATTTGTTGCTTGCCTGGCTGTCTATGAGGCCTGACTGTGACTGCTATGGACATACTGGTGGGCAGAGTTGACACTTGCCCTGGCTGGCTAGAGAGTCTGGCAGTGACTGCTATGGGCATGGTGATGTGTGGGGCTGACCTCCTGAAGAGGGAGTTGCTTTGGAGGGGCACTGGTGCCTGCTGAGGCCTGCTTGGTGGGGTGGAGTTGGGCCCTCAGGGTGGGAGAAGCTTTGGGAGGGCATTGGTGCCAGTTACTTCTGTCTCCTTTTTCTTTTAAAACTATGTTATTGCTTTTAAATCTTGATTAAGAGTTTTCCTTTGCTCTTAATTTGCCCATGTAGTTTCCTACATATTCTTGCAATATTTTTGACCTATCTTCTTTGCCAGTTTAATTTGTTACAAACTACATTATCTCCATTGAATTAAAATCTATATTTGTCATATATTTAATTTTTATGTATCCTGGACGTATTCTCCATTCCTATGCCAGTGTCATTCTGATTTGATTAAAGTTTTGGGCTTTATGGTATTTTCTGATATCTGGTTGGAATAGTCTTCTCTCAGTGTTAATGATATTAAATTTGTATGTTAATTTTAAGATACTTAATGGTTTTATATTAACTCTTCTCATCCAAGAGT